>JAXCHO010000555.1:0-32789 GCA_036630365.1 Acanthiza pusilla | reverse complement strand
TAGATCTTGTTGTCAGGCTTGGTTCCCAGGAAGAAGCAAGACAGGAGAGGGGCCTTGTGCCCTCCAGGGCTTGGAGCTCTGCAATGAGTTTGGTCTTTCTGGCTGGGGAAAAACTACTGGCAAGGTCACAAATACAGAAAAGTAAAAAGGCAAAAATCACTTTGGCATCAGAAGCAAAGGTAAAATTAATGTAAAAAGCAAGCTAAGATACATCTGAAAACTTCTCTGCTTTCTTCATCTTCCCCTTATGCAAAGAGGCTTTTGATTTGCAGGATTTTCATTTTATCCAAAGGCATTCATTCCATAGGTGCCAAAACCATCCCACAATGATAAGTGAAATATAGTCAGTAGGGACAATAGGGACTGGCATCCACCGCAAAGGAGAGGAAAGATCATTTCCAGAACAATAGTTTTATTTAACTGTGGTGAAAAGTGGGAGCTGAGTTTTGTTTAGAATTAGCCAGAAGAAGCTCTTAATTATTCTCTGCTGCTGCTGCTCTTATACCTTTTCATAATTACTGTGGCACATTAAGATTGGCTGCTAGCAAACAATGACAAGGCTGTCTAACAAACAATGGCAATTCAAGCAATAATACAATGAGCTATACTGATGCCTTCAGGTATTTCTAGTTTTTACTCTTCATGTAGCTGTAACTTGCTGTAGTTCTGTGCTTCTTACAAAGTGCTAAAATCCCCTGTTCCCAGCACCTTTAGCCAAAACAAGACTCTCTGAGTACAGATTCAAGGACATATTCATTGCCTTAGGGCTTGAAAATATGTAAACAACTGTGAGATGGGGGGAGCAGGCCTGGGGTGGTTAACATCATCACCTGAGGGTACGATTGGAGAATTAAGGGCCAATATGCTAATGAAACAGAACTTATAAAAGGTGAAGAGCTCGTGACTCGGGGTCCATTTTGGGTGTCGTCCCCGACAGGGGACTTTGTTTGCCTGAATCTACCTTTAAGGCCTCTGCAGGCCTTAAATAAATTGTCTGCTTTTTATACTCCTAATTTGTCTTGGCCTCTGTTTCAGGTAGCCTGTCTTTTAGGCTACAGTTTTTGGCACCCCAGCCGGGTCAAGGAAGGTCTCTACAAACCCCTCTGGCCCAGTGCAACACCTGCATTATCACTCTGTCAACATCTACCGGGGCGGTGGCAGCCTAGAAGGTATCAGAGACCAAGGACCCTACAGAGGCACGTGAGTAGATGTATAAAGAGTACTTTTGTGATACAATTTGTGTAGAAGGAGACGTCCTTCTGAGAGAGGGCTAGGGCTAGCACTACAGTAGTGTTATAGGTTAGAGACAAAAACCAGGCCAATTAAAATAATTTGATTTATTGAGCAAGCTACAACAAGCAAAACAGCGCTGGGCGACCGTGGAGACCCTGCTCCGCCAACGGTTCGCCACTCGCCCCCCCTAATCCCTCAAGTTTTATAGTCTCTTTGACCTGGTATCCGGGAGTACTCTGCGTCTGCGCGGGCTGTTACTATGGGGTCTTCTTCTTCTGCCTTCTGGTGGTCGTGAGGCCGAAGACCGACGTCTTCCTCGGAGGGGCTCATCTCAGGGGGGCTCATACATCGCTTACTTCACTGGGTACAGGTCATCCTGACCTGACTTCGTTATCTGTTCCCTCTGTTCTTGCTTAGACATCTGTTTTTCTTGGCCTTGCTTAGCTTTTTGTTAGATAAAACTTGTGAGCTTTCTGACTCAATTTTAACCATTTATTCCCTGTGTGATAAACGAGGTTAACTCTCCTGTTGAAATTTAAAAGTTTAATAAAGAACAATAGGGGATCCAGTCAAGCAGGCAGTGTGGTTAGTAAAGGAAAGTCTTTTAAACTACCTCTACCAGTTATTTTACTATTATATCGAAATCTAGTTAATAACAGAAATTAAAACATTGGTTATATACCTCTATTCTTTATGACAAGACTACTTATATAAACAGAATAAAACCATACACACAATGAATATCTGCAAAAAGCCAACACTATATTACTACGTATTTACCACACCTGGCTTAAGCAAGATTTGATTAACAAACACACACGGTTATTTATCACAATAGCAAAGTCCTCTATGTGTGTTACTTCTGTGATCTTTCCTGTTTGTAAGTGTATGCAATGGGGGGCATCTTCTCATGTGATGAAAATCGGAAGAAGAAAACCCCTTCTAGTCCTAGGGAAAGAAAAGAAGTAGAAATGGATTTGCTAATGCCTTGTTTGAGGGTGGGGCCCGTGATGGGCCCTCACCCACCGCCGCTGTTGGGCGGCTATGGCCCGGCCTGCTCGCCGCCGCCGCTGGGCGCGGGGGGGTGGCGGCCAGTTTGCCCGCCGGCTCTGGCCCAAAGGGGGGGCGGGGAGGCGGGGCCCGAGGGTGGCAACGTCATTGCCTTGGGCAGTGCCGCTCCTGCTGCTGCGATGGGCGGGGGCAGGGGCGGAGTTGAGCTGAGCGGAGAAGCTAATTTCGATGTCCCCGGGCTGAGGGGTGCCGCTCCTGCTGCCGCGATGCAAGGCAAAAATCACTTTGGCATCAGAAGCAAAGATAAAATTAATGTTAAAAAGCAAGCTAAGATACATCTGAAAACTTCTCTGCTTTCTTCATCTTCCCCTTATGCAAAGAGGCTTTTGATTTGCAGGATTTTCATTTTATCCAAAGGCATTCATTCCATAGGTGCCAAAACCATCCCAATGATAAGTGAAGTACAGTCAGTAGGGACAATAGGGACTGGCATCCACCACAAAGGAGAGGAAAGATCATTTCCAGAACAATAGTTTTATTTAACTGTGGTGAAAAGTGTGAGCTGAGTTTTGTTAAGAATTAAAGAGTAAAGGCAGATCACTATAACAAATCTCAAAACCAAGAAAAGTATGGCAATTACTTAGGGTGATGACTATAAGGAAAGTAATATTATTAAAAAGTTAGAGAACAAGGGATGGAATTGTTTTTCAAATTTCTTGTGTTGCTCTAAGCCTTCTTTTCCTTGTGGGTAGGCTTGTGATCAAGGCTATGAAAACAGCCAAGGTCATCATTTTCAGACCTGTTGAAATATGGTGATTTACACTGGAAGCACTAACAACTCTAGAGAGCTGCTGTAGGAGCTGGCTATTCGGCTTTGTATCCTGCAATACCCCAGGACGACATTGTATCTTTCAGCAGATGAACTACACCACACCAGGAGACCTCAGTGAACATGTTGACATTGTGCTTAGCTGCTTGACAATCTCCCAGGTCCAGGTCACCTGGTTAATTTGCTCTCCAAGGAGAGCTATAGGAAATCAGCTAGTTCTGCCCATTGCTCACTAACAGCTCTTCTCCAAAGACAGCACACATCAGCCTGCGCTCTGGAAGTTCTGCTTACTGCAGTTTTCCAACACTATTGCAAATAAACGTTTTGCTTTCTGTCATCCCAAAACTTGCAGCACATGCCTTTGAAGATTCATAGAATGAAATCTCCAGTCTAGAAGACTGAATCACAAATTATATGTTACATTTTGGTTTGATAAACATTAAAACCAGTAACTTGGAAGGCCACTCCACACTGTGGGTGTACAGAATTTAACATTACAAATTCACTTGCTACTAGAGCAGGGTTGAAAGCAAACCAGAAAATGACTTGCTGGTAACAAATCATGAATAGTTGCTTGGATTTCTGCATCTCCTCTTGGAATTTTAACTCCGGCATGTAGCCACCATGTGGTATCAAAAGCCTAATAGGCAGGTTTTCTTGATTCCTATCTCGATTCTGGGCGTTCCACTCCCCAAGGTCACCTAGCTGCTGTGTTCCATTATCTCATCCAGAGGATTTCCTGTTTTATTAATTAAAAGGCTCATTATCACATTTGTGCATGCTTGGGGAGCAGTCTCAATCAGTCTATTTCTCATAGTAACAGATGTTCCCCATAAAAATCGCTGTTTCCATCCCTTTTTCTTTCATTCACTGGGTGCGATTTCACAGGTCACACCACAGGCGCACAGAGCATGGTTAATTATTCCCTGTGGGCTATTTGGCACCACATCCCTGAGCAGCCAAGGCGAGCAAATTAGTACCCTGTGCATTAATTTCAAGTGCATTCTGCTCAAAAGAATTTGGCTGCAACACCAAGAATTTCTTTGAATTTGCTGCATCCAAAGTTATAACTGAGAGTTTGAGATCACTTTCAAAATCATCAGCAGGAGTATCAGCAAAAACCAGACTGAATATCATGTGACAGCGCAAGACAGTTCATTGACAAGATTCAATGAACTCTTGCTTAACGAGCACTTAAGGCACACCAAGGAAAAGCAAGCAACAACAAAGCAAATAAAGTCCAGGAAATCAAAACAGAAACGAACGAGGAACTATCTCTCGCTCCCTCTGTGTGTGTGTGTGTGTGTGTGTGTGTGTGCAGGTTGTCGGGAAGAGGAAGCCTGACACCACATTTGTGATCATCAGAACTCAGTTTATTGCCTTTCAGCTACACAATATATACGTTACTTAATTAGCCTCATACATATTGCAAAAGCTAAGCTCAGGATAGGCTGCTGTCCACCTGCGTTAATCAGCTTGTTTGGCAGTCTTGTGGTATCTTCTTCTTCATTGTTTGTGTGTCTCAGTTCCGCTTCTCATGGGAACTCCTTGTGCTTCTCAGGTCTTGTTTCTCATGGGAATCTTACTTGCTTATCAAGGGCCCACAAGCTGCAGCTGTGGCTCTGGATGTTCCTTAGCTCTTAACCATTGCAGTGCCAGATCCTCCACATTTCCCACATTTCCCCCTGTTTCTTTAATGGTTACAAAGCACTAGTTAATTTCTTAGTTAAGCAGTTAAACATTAATTGAACAATTAAAACAGTAATTATAATGATTATCAATAGCCGTAGTCCTTTCTTCAGCAGTTGAGCCAGCCAAGGAGAAAGTCTGAGCTGACAGCCAGTCATTGCAAAGCACAGCAAAACAACCTTTTGAAAGTTATTATTATCAAAAGCAACAACAACACTGTCTTACACAAATTCTTGAGCTACTCAGTGATTCTTCAGCTTTGAGCAACCTCTCCACTTCAACTTGTTATTATAAGGTTACTTAAAATAATTTTTCTAGCAAGTACTACTTTAGCTAATTGAAACTGTGAAAACAATATACACCGTTGCTCTAAAGTCTCTGCCAAGCTCTAATCTTGATTAAAGAGTCCATGGTTTTTTCTGAACTCTAATTCTTGATTCTGATCAGGTGAGTAGGTAATTGCTTCAAACTTGTTGATGATAGAACACATGCATACTCTCTTCTCTAGGTTAACAGGTTAACATTTGAGCTTTGTCATTACATGTTATTATACACTCAATTGTGGGTTTTGCATTATGAGCAAAGGTAATTAAGGCAACAGATACAACTACAGGTGCAATACATAAGAGAAAGAGAACAGTACTTTAAAAATATACAGATCATTAACCATTTAACTATTAGCTACTACCCAGAGTCTACAATCACGGGAGAGTCCCATTTTACAGGTGAGACTTGAAGACCTTTCCCGGGCAAGGTTGTCAAGTTTACCTGAAAAGGGGTTCCAGCTCTCCAAGCCCAATTGGTGAGCCAAAATGACTCAATTGCAGTTTTAGGGTAGAAACATCTGGGATTAAAGATTCAGTACCCGATCAGCTTAGGGCCAGGACTTGGCCAGAGCCCAGGCCTTACCTGAGAGGGTCTCTCTAAATCTTCTAAACAAGCTTCTATTAATATCAATTCTTTCAAGCAATATACTTCTTGCAGATCGGCGTTGTGGTTTAGTTTTAACTAAATAATCAATGGTACCATAAACAAATTACAAATAGCTGTGAACAAAGAGACACATATGTATAGCATCAAATAATGTTTTCTGGGTAATGCTCTCTGTAAAAGCTTAGTAAATTCATATCATTACTTTAACAACACATCTAGAATTTCATGTTTTGACAGAACTTAAACTTTAACTTCACTTAAAATTAAGATAAATCTAACAGAGCTTAAAGTTAACATCATTGAAAGCAAAAATTAATGTCAAGCACTTAAAAAATAAGTCCTATCTCATAGGTGCCTCTACCCAGACTTACATGCTGATAAAATACAAATTAACAGAGACAATTCACACACATGTACAGGAAAACAAAATTAAACTTGCCTTTGCTAAAGTTATTATGGGGCTAACTGACTCTTAGGCCACAAAATGCTTTACAGAATTGGCCTCAGGATGCTACTCAGCCAGTTCTGGCTCTGAAGCAGCAAGTTACACCCCTCTGCCAGCTGTTACAAATTCACTAAACAACACCACCACTCACAAACATGGAAATTTTCTTCACTCGACTACAAGCGTCTGTTTTCTCTTTTCTTTCTTTCAGAGGTTACCAAAATTCAACTTCTTAATCAAACTGAAAACCAACAGACTTTACATAAATTTTGATCAACTTAAAGTTGACAGGTCTGACTTATAAACTCAAAAGGCATAAAAGACTCAAACAACATTCTTAGTACATTTGCTGCAGCACTTTCACACTTGTATGCACACAGATACTGATTAAGGTATACCTATGGAAAGAAAAATAGTCCTTTGAATTCAGTGAGGTAGTCACTCTGAATGCCTTTGCATTCTTTTAACTTTAAATTTACTAAAATTAGATACAAGATTAAGAGTATACCTTAAGAGTTTTAGATACAGCAGAATTTAACTTATTTTGACTTTCTTCGCACAAGAAACTACTGAAAATTCATCATACAGCAGTTAAACATTTGCAAATAATATCAAGAAATAAATCTAAAGTGTGGCAGATTTACAGTCATGTGGAAAATGCCTGTTCACTCCTCTAAGATAAATGTAAGTTTATTAAGATGTTTTCGAGATGCAGCTTTACTCACAGGGATGATAGCACTGCACGTTCTTGGAAAATTGCATTTAAGACCTGCTTAACTTGCTGATGGTAAGACAGCTTTCTGTAAAAATAATTACAAACGGTTTGAGATGTAAAGCACATGTGTCTACATGGCAAAAACAATTGCATTTAAATTGTCTTATTAAAGCTGTATAGGCAGACAGGTAAAGCTGGCACCACGCTACATGTTTTTACAGTAGAGGATCGTGAGCTAATTATATTCGATTTCCAAACAGCTTCTGCAGATAACAAACATGGAGTTAGGCCTAGTATAGGCCCCACCCTCAGCCTGCCCAGATACCTTGTCTCCCCGTGGGAAATTCCCTGCTTTACCCCCACAGGAACTGCAGATTTTAGGCACCTTGAATGCACATAGCTGTACCACCTTCACATTTCTCAGCACAAGGAATAGCCCTATGGCTTGGTGGGTCAATGCCACAACACCATGCTACCCAAGTGTTTCACACCGGTGTAATTCAATCACAAACTAAAACTAACCTTGAGTTTTAGTATACATATGCAACTCCCGCAGGGCATTTTCTTAATCTGTGTGGACTGAGCATGGACCAGAGTGCCAATGGCAATTAAAGGTGGTCCATCTACTTTGGGGAAAGTAACCCTCTTTTCTCTAAAGATGACAATTGCACTATGGAGCCAACAAAACTGAACTCACCACTCTCATACTCACAGCATACATGCTTTTACTTCTGCCTGCAGAGATACAGCTGAGTTCTGGAACACTGCCACTTCATCGGCTCCTGGGCTTGCAAGTGCACAAGGCCTCAGGAGCCTGAACAAACCTGGCTGTTGGTTGGCCAAGTTTAGTAATGCTACCAGCATAGCGATAGCTGACTCGTTAATTGATGTAGACAGCATTAGACATGCTATATTCCAAAATCAAGCAGCAATTGATTTTTTGCTTTTACTGCGTGGGCATGGGTGCAAAGAATTTGACAGGTTATGTTGTATGAACTTAAGTGACCATTCCCGCTCTTCCATCCCTCCACTGCCCTGCACTGACTTGCTCGGCCATCCCCACCTTGACTTCCCCACCCATTTGTCCAGGCCCAGCCTTGCCTTCCCTTCTCCTTCTGGGACTCTCATTGCCTTGCCTACCTCCCCCTTGCCTTGCCTTGCCCTGTAAACACAGCAGTTGCCTTCTGTTGCCCTCAAAGCCCTCACTTGCCTTGCAGGACCTTGCTCACCCCTCCCCCACCTGGAATTCAAGACCCTTCTTTTCGTGACAATTCTTCAACTTGCCTTGCCCTGCCTGCTTCCCTCAGGAAGCCTTCAAGGCCTTCACATACCCGCAGTGTTTCAGGAGCATGGAAGAGGAAGCCCATAGGAGGTCACGTGAAGCCAGACCTGTCTGTCCCAGCAGCTTTTGCCTGGCATCAATTCTTGCATGTATGGAATTTTGGACAGGCAATCCACATTTGTCTTCTGGGCTCCGGAACCAAAATGACAGTTCTTCTGCATTGGAAGGAAAGCAGGTAGCCCCAGTGTTTTAGGTGCAGATTAGAGATGGTGCAGGTGAGAGCAAGGCCAGTCAAATCAGTCTTTCCTGGCCACTTCCGCCTGCCAGCAATCTATGAACCTCACCTGTCTTGCCTTGCTAAACCACCATTGCTGTGCATTCCCTTTCATGCCCATTCCCTACCCTAGACCTGCTTACTGCTTGTGTCTGCGACTGAATTCATGTCAAAGGCCCTGCCATATTTGGTCCTGTGCTTGTTGTGCATGTCCACGAGATAATGAAGAAAAGAGAATGAAGAAAACTTTCTTGCTTGACTCCACTTCCTCCTTCCGGTTTTCCTAGCACCTTCAGTTTTAACTCTGTGATTAAAACTTCCGGTCTCCCTAGCACACTCCGATTCAACTCTATGATACAAAACTTCCGGTCTTCCTAGCACCTTCAGTTTTAACTCTGTGGTTAAAACTTCCGGTCTCCCTAGCACATTCAATTTTTAACTCTGTCATACCAACTTCCGGCCTTCCTAGCACATCCGGTTTTTGTAACCAACTCTACTTTTGCTTGTATTGTAGCCTAAAAGACAGGCTACCTGAAACAGAGGCCAAGACAAATTAGGAGTATAAAAAGCAGACAATTTATTTAAGGCCTGCAGAGGCCTTAAAGGTAGATTCAGGCAAACAAAGTCCCCTGTCGGGGACGACACCCAAAATGGACCCCGAGTCACGAGCTCTTCACCTTTTATAAGTTCTGTTTCATTAGCATATTGGCCCTTAATTCTCCAATCGTACCCTCAGGTGATGATGTTAACCACCCCAGGCCTGCTCCCCCCATCTCACAGTTGTTTACATATTTTCAAGCCCTAAGGCAATGAATATGTCCTTGAATCTGTACTCAGAGAGTCTTGTTTTGGCTAAAGGTGCTGGGAACAGGGGATTTTAGCACTTTGTAAGAAGCACAGAACTACAGCAAGTTACAGCTACATGAAGAGTAAAAAACTAGAAATACCTGAAGGCATCAGTATAGCTCATTGTATTATTGCTTGAATTGCCATTGTTTGTTAGACAGCCTTGTCATTGTTTGCTAGCAGCCAATCTTAATGTGCCACAGTAATTATGAAAAGGTATAAGAGCAGCAGCAGCAGAGAATAATTAAGAGCTTCTTCTGGCTAATTCTAAACAAAACTCAGCTCCCACTTTTCACCACAGTTAAATAAAACTATTGTTCTGGAAATGATCTTTCCTCTCCTTTGCGGTGGATGCCAGTCCCTATTGTCCCTACTGACTATATTTCACTTATCATTGTGGGATGGTTTTGGCACCTATGGAATGAATGCCTTTGGATAAAATGAAAATCCTGCAAATCAAAAGCCTCTTTGCATAAGGGGAAGATGAAGAAAGCAGAGAAGTTTTCAGATGTATCTTAGCTTGCTTTTTACATTAATTTTACCTTTGCTTCTGATGCCAAAGTGATTTTTGCCTTTTTACTTTTCTGTATTTGTGACCTTGCCAGTAGTTTTTCCCCAGCCAGAAAGACCAAACTCATTGCAGAGCTCCAAGCCCTGGAGGGCACAAGGCCCCTCTCCTGTCTTGCTTCTTCCTGGGAACCAAGCCTGACAACAAGATCTTCAAGACACATTTTAGTCAACAAGTCCAACTAGTACCAAGGGTGGGGGGGCTCCAGAGAAGGGGCTTGACCTGGGGGGAATTGCATCCCCACTTGTCCTCTGAATTGGTGCTTTTGATCAATGATGCTAATTTCCTAAAACCTAGAAGACTGTATTCAGCCGGGGGGAGGGGTGGGCGTTTGTGGATATTCTTCCTGGAACTGTCCCTGGAGCTCCAGTAAAGATCCACTTTTATCTTATCTCCTATACTGAAAGGATCTTGAGTTTCATTTCTAGGCTGAAAAAGGCAGCATTTCAGATGAGTTATTCTCCAGCTGCACTGTTACAAACACTGGAAAAATGAAAGACCATTCACTTTAAGCACTCAAAACACAGCTCCTTCTACCCATATTCTCCCTACTGGAACTATAGGATCAGTCTTCTCTGTGGGTTTTGCCCTCCCTATCCATTCAAAGTCCCACATAGTCTTGCTTGTCAGGTGCCAAGCTATGGTATCCACCCCCCCCCCCACCACGCCCCAGAAACCCGGTCTTATCGCCACTTGAGGTGATAGGAGCAGAAGCAAACAAGGTGGTTACTATGACTGTTCCAGGGGAATGGCACTGGTGCCAAGTACCCACTCCGCACTTACGTCGGCAGGAGTAATGGGTGGGAGCAGGAAGAGGGGGGAGGTAACTGCTCTTCTGTTTGTGATTTAACAGGATACCTGCAACCCATACACCCCCTGGAGCAAAACATCTGGGTGACCCTGGCTAAGGCAACTGGACAAGATCCCTTATGCCTTAGCACTGCTGCGCCTCAGAAGCCATTCACAAAGTGTCTGATCGGCATCCTTCTCACCACCCCTGAACTGCCACAGTTATGGAACAGCACCCCTGCCTCCTCAGCCTGCCCGGATACATTGTCTCCCCGTGGGAAATTCCCTGCTTTACCCCCACAGGAACTGCAGATTTTAGGCACCTTGAATGCACATAGCTGTACCACCTTCACATTTCTCAGCACAAGGAATAGCCCTATGGCTTGGTGGGTCAATGCCACAACACCATGCTACCCAAGTGTTTCACACCGGTGTAATTCAATCACAAACTAAAACTAACCTTGAGTTTTAGTATACATATGCAACTCCCGCAGGGCATTTTCTTAATCTGTGCGGACTGAGCATGGACCAGAGTGCCAATGGCAATTAAAGGTGGTCCATCTACTTTGGGGAAAGTAACCCTCTTTTCTCTAAAGATGACAATTGCACTATGGAGCCAACAAAACTGAACTCACCACTCTCATACTCACAGCATACATGCTTTTACTTCTGCCTGCAGAGATACAGCTGAGTTCTGGAACACTGCCAAGATAATCACTGCCTCTTCATCGGCTCCTGGGCTTGCAAGTGCACAAGGCCTCAGGAGCCTGAACAAACCTGGCTGTTGGTTGGCCAAGTTTAGTAATGCTACCAGCATAGCGATAGCTGACTCGTTAATTGATGTAGACAGCATTAGACATGCTATATTCCAAAATCAAGCAGCAATTGATTTTTTGCTTTTACTGCGTGGGCATGGGTGCAAAGAATTTGACAGGTTATGTTGTATGAACTTAAGTGACCATTCCCGCTCTTCCATCCCTCCACTGCCCTGCACTGACTTGCTCGGCCATCCCCACCTTGACTTCCCCACCCATTTGTCCAGGCCCAGCCTTGCCTTCCCTTCTCCTTCTGGGACTCTCATTGCCTTGCCTACCTCCCCCTTGCCTTGCCTTGCCCTGTAAACACAGCAGTTGCCTTCTGTTGCCCTCAAAGCCCTCACTTGCCTTGCAGGACCTTGCTCACCCCTCCCCCACCTGGAATTCAAGACCCTTCTTTTCGTGACAATTCTTCAACTTGCCTTGCCCTGCCTGCTTCCCTCAGGAAGCCTTCAAGGCCTTCACATACCCGCAGTGTTTCAGGAGCATGGAAGAGGAAGCCCATAGGAGGTCACGTGAAGCCAGACCTGTCTGTCCCAGCAGCTTTTGCCTGGCATCAATTCTTGCATGTATGGAATTTTGGACAGGCAATCCACATTTGTCTTCTGGGCTCCGGAACCAAAATGACAGTTCTTCTGCATTGGAAGGAAAGCAGGTAGCCCCAGTGTTTTAGGTGCAGATTAGAGATGGTGCAGGTGAGAGCAAGGCCAGTCAAATCAGTCTTTCCTGGCCACTTCCGCCTGCCAGCAATCTATGAACCTCACCTGTCTTGCCTTGCTAAACCACCATTGCTGTGCATTCCCTTTCATGCCCATTCCCTACCCTAGACCTGCTTACTGCTTGTGTCTGCGACTGAATTCATGTCAAAGGCCCTGCCATATTTGGTCCTGTGCTTGTTGTGCATGTCCACGAGATAATGAAGAAAAGAGAATGAAGAAAACTTTCTTGCTTGACTCCACTTCCTCCTTCCGGTTTTCCTAGCACCTTCAGTTTCAACTCTGTGATTAAAACTTCCGGTCTCCCTAGCACACTCCGATTCAACTCTATGATACAAAACTTCCGGTCTTCCTAGCACCTTCAGTTTTAACTCTGTGGTTAAAACTTCCGGTCTCCCTAGCACATCCAATTTTTAACTCTGTCATACCAACTTCCGGCCTTCCTAGCACATCCGGTTTTTGTAACCAACTCTACTTTTGCTTGTATTGTAGCCTAAAAGACAGGCTACCTGAAACAGAGGCCAAGACAAATTAGGAGTATAAAAAGCAGACAATTTATTTAAGGCCTGCAGAGGCCTTAAAGGTAGATTCAGGCAAACAAAGTCCCCTGTCGGGGACGACACCCAAAATGGACCCCGAGTCACGAGCTCTTCACCTTTTATAAGTTCTGTTTCATTAGCATATTGGCCCTTAATTCTCCAATCGTACCCTCAGGTGATGATGTTAACCACCCCAGGCCTGCTCCCCCCATCTCACAGTTGTTTACATATTTTCAAGCCCTAAGGCAATGAATATGTCCTTGAATCTGTACTCAGAGAGTCTTGTTTTGGCTAAAGGTGCTGGGAACAGGGGATTTTAGCACTTTGTAAGAAGCACAGAACTACAGCAAGTTACAGCTACATGAAGAGTAAAAAACTAGAAATACCTGAAGGCATCAGTATAGCTCATTGTATTATTGCTTGAATTGCCATTGTTTGTTAGACAGCCTTGTCATTGTTTGCTAGCAGCCAATCTTAATGTGCCACAGTAATTATGAAAAGGTATAAGAGCAGCAGCAGCAGAGAATAATTAAGAGCTTCTTCTGGCTAATTCTAAACAAAACTCAGCTCCCACTTTTCACCACAGTTAAATAAAACTATTGTTCTGGAAATGATCTTTCCTCTCCTTTGCGGTGGATGCCAGTCCCTATTGTCCCTACTGACTATATTTCACTTATCATTGTGGGATGGTTTTGGCACCTATGGAATGAATGCCTTTGGATAAAATGAAAATCCTGCAAATCAAAAGCCTCTTTGCATAAGGGGAAGATGAAGAAAGCAGAGAAGTTTTCAGATGTATCTTAGCTTGCTTTTTACATTAATTTTACCTTTGCTTCTGATGCCAAAGTGATTTTTGCCTTTTTACTTTTCTGTATTTGTGACCTTGCCAGTAGTTTTTCCCCAGCCAGAAAGACCAAACTCATTGCAGAGCTCCAAGCCCTGGAGGGCACAAGGCCCCTCTCCTGTCTTGCTTCTTCCTGGGAATCAAGCCTGACAACAAGATCTTCAAGACACATTTTAGTCAACAAGTCCAACTAGTACCAAGGGTGGGGGGGCTCCAGAGAAGGGGCTTGACCTGGGGGGAATTGCATCCCCACTTGTCCTCTGAATTGGTGCTTTTGATCAATGATGCTAATTTCCTAAAACCTAGAAGACTGTATTCAGCCGGGGGGAGGGGTGGGCGTTTGTGGATATTCTTCCTGGAACTGTCCCTGGAGCTCCAGTAAAGATCCCCTTTTATCTTATCTCCTATACTGAAAGGATCTTGAGTTTCATTTCTAGGCTGAAAAAGGCAGCATTTCAGATGAGTTATTCTCCAGCTGCACTGTTACAAACACTGGAAAAATGAAAGACCATTCACTTTAAGCACTCAAAACACAGCTCCTTCTACCCATATTCTCCCTACTGGAACTATAGGATCAGTCTTCTCTGTGGGTTTTGCCCTCCCTATCCATTCAAAGTCCCACATAGTCTTGCTTGTCAGGTGCCAAGCTATGGTATCCACCCCCCCCCCCACCACGCCCCAGAAACCCGGTCTTATCGCCACTTGAGGTGATAGGAGCAGAAGCAAACAAGGTGGTTACTATGACTGTTCCAGGGGAATGGCACTGGTGCCAAGTACCCACTCCGCACTTACGTCGGCAGGAGTAATGGGTGGGAGCAGGAAGAGGGGGGAGGTAACTGCTCTTCTGTTTGTGATTTAACAGGATACCTGCAACCCATACACCCCCTGGAGCAAAACATCTGGGTGACCCTGGCTAAGGCAACTGGACAAGATCCCTTATGCCTTAGCACTGCTGCGCCTCAGAAGCCATTCACAAAGTGTCTGATCGGCATCCTTCTCACCACCCCTGAACTGCCACAGTTATGGAACAGCACCCCTGCCTCCTCAGCCTGCCCGGATACATTGTCTCCCCGTGGGAAATTCCCTGCTTTACCCCCACAGGAACTGCAGATTTTAGGCACCTTGAATGCACATAGCTGTACCACCTTCACATTTCTCAGCACAAGGAATAGCCCTATGGCTTGGTGGGTCAATGCCACAACACCATGCTACCCAAGTGTTTCACACCGGTGTAATTCAATCACAAACTAAAACTAACCTTGAGTTTTAGTATGCATATGCAACTCCCGCAGGGCATTTTCTTCATCTGTGCGGACTGAGCATGGACCAGAGTGCCAATGGCAATTAAAGGTGGTCCATCTACTTTGGGGAAAGTAACCCTCTTTTCTCTAAAGATGACAATTGCACTATGGAGCCAACAAAACTGAACTCACCACTCTCATACTCACAGCATACATGCTTTTACTTCTGCCTGCAGAGATACAGCTGAGTTCTGGAACACTGCCAAGATAATCACTGCCTCTTCATCGGCTCCTGGGCTTGCAAGTGCACAAGGCCTCAGGAGCCTGAACAAACCTGGCTGTTGGTTGGCCAAGTTTAGTAATGCTACCAACATAGCGATAGCTGACTCGTTAATTGATGTAGACAGCATTAGACATGCTATATTCCAAAATCAAGCAGCAATTGATTTTTTGCTTTTACTGCGTGGGCATGGGTGCAAAGAATTTGACAGGTTATGTTGTATGAACTTAAGTGACCATTCCCGCTCTTCCATCCCTCCACTGCCCTGCACTGATTTGCTCAGCCATCCCCACCTTGACTTCCCCACCCATTTGTCCAGGCCCAGCCTTGCCTTCCCTTCCCTTCTTTTTCTAGAACTCTCATTGTCTTGCTTATCTCTCCCTTGCCTTGCCTTGCCCTGTAAATGCAGCAGTTGCCTTCTGTTGCCCTCAAAGCCTTCACTTGCCTTGCAGGACCTTGCTCACCCCTCCCCCACCTGGAATTCAAGACCCCTCTTTTCGTGGCATTTCTTCAACTTGCCTTGCCCTGCCTGCTTCCCTCAGGAAGCCTTCAAGGCCTTCACATACCCGCAGTGTTTCAGGAGCATGGAAGAGGAAGCCCATAGGAGCCAAACCCGTCTGTCCCAGCAGCTTTTTTCTGGCATCAATTCTTGCATGTACAGAATTTTGGACTGGCAATCCACATTTGTCTTCTGAGCTCTGGGACCAAGATGACAGTTCTTCTGCATTGGAAGGAAAGCAGGTAGCCCCAGTGTTTTAGGTGCAGATTAGAGCTGGCACAGGTGAGAGCAAGACCAGTCAAGTCAGTGTTTCCTGGCCGCTTTTGTCTACCAGCAGCTGCCTTGCCTTGGCAACCCAAGAGTTTCCTCTTCTTGCCCTGCTAAACCTCCATGGCTTTGAGTTCTCTTCTGTGCCCATGCCCCACCTGGCTACAGCTTTCCTCCACGGCCTTGCTTTGCCTACTCCTTCCTGTTTCTGCCTGGCCTACCCATCACTGGGCTTACCTTCTTATGCCTAGCCTTGCCTCTAACTTCTGGACCTTCTCTTGCCTACCACTCCATTTGCTTTCCCCTCACTGCTCTGGCCTTGTCTACCTCCCCCTTGACTTGCCTCCAATTGCCTACACTTGCCTTGTGTTGCCTTGCCTGCATGGAAGGCAAGGTAAAGAGTGGTAGGCAAGGCAAAGCAAAGCAAGGACGATGTAGGCAGGGCAAGGGAAGGCAGATGCAAGAAAGGCAAGCAAAGCAAGAGGAGGCTAGGAAAAACTGGGCAAGGTAGAGAAGGCAAGTCCCAGCCAAAAGACTCGGAGTGCCTTTCCTTGAGAAGCAAAGGCCATAGTGCCAGTGTCAGTGGAGCAGAAGGAAAGGTACCATGGGGAGGTACAGTCCAGCAAGACATTTCTCTCCTGGCCCCTTCTGGGTAGGAGTAATTGTTGGACGTATGCAATACTGGAGGTGCTATGCAACTTTGGCTTGGTAAGCTCCTGAAGGAGAATGGCAAGGCTTTTTCATGGGAAGGAAAGCACGCAACCCCAGCGCTGGAGGCGCAGAGAAGAAGCTGCCCAGTGGAGGTCCGGGGCACCAGCTGCTTTCTGTCCTGACATATCTGGTGTGGAAGCATTGCTTCAGTTTGTACACTTTACGGACATGGAATCCATCTTTGGAAGGTGGCCTCTTGAAAGATTCAGTTTGGCAGGTGGTTTCCGCGTCTCAGAAGTGGCCTTCTGAAATTCTGGCAACACCATCTTTTGGACAAGGTAAACCGCTCTGCTCAGTCTTGGTGGGTAGCCTACCTAGCAGCCTAGGTAATGCTGAGGAACAGTGTTCTGGCACCTTTGCATGGGATCAGTCCCTGGATGTTCTGTATTTTGGAGGAGGGGATGCCATTTCATTGGAGATGGGCTTCTAATTCCTCTCTTTTGCAAAGGAAACAACTTTGCATGTGTACATTGGTTGGTCTTAGTGAATTTTAAGACTTTTGCCCATAGGCAGTTCTCTGGCTTAGTGCTGTTGAACTGTCAGTGGGAATGCAAACGCCAGGCTGTTGAGCTTTTTGTCCTGGTCCCGTTCATGTGGGAGCAGCTCCCCTCCATGGTGCTGGACCTGACTGGATGCAGACTCAGTGAGACTGCAGGGTTAGGATGGTAGCAAGAGCTGAGAAGGAAAGGGCCGATAGCAGGGTGTGTGCTGGTACCTCGACGGGTGCAGTTGAAGTTGTCGGCAGCAAGAGCTTTCTCAGCTGGCATCTTTGTGAGCTCTGCTTTAGCCAGATGTTCTCAAGTTTGTAGCCAGATTCTTGTGAGAGTGAAAAGAATTTTTAAGGCAAAGGCCACTAGAGTGTGGTGCAAATAAGAGTTTGCAGTTGGAAGGGGAAGATCAAAGCAATCTTTTGGGGCTGACAGTCGAGTTGAGAGCAGGCACCTTTCCAACTTGGCTGTGGAATTGGGCGGCTTCCGAGCTGGACACAGCGCGATACCTTTAAAAGCAAGTCGAGAGTGCCATCGTGTGGTTGATTCCATATGAGCGCTGACAGAGTCCAGGCAAAAGCCAAGCTCTTTTCTGGCCCGGCCCCACTCGTGTGCGAGCAGCAGTTCGTGGAGAAGCTCCGTGGTGAATCCTGTCCCTTGGACACTGAACGAATGTGAAGCTACATCTAGCGGAGAAGGAAGAGGAATCATTTCACAGCTGGCTGCACGGTGTTTCGGCAGCAAAACAAAAGGAAATTGGGAGCAGCTCCCCTTCATGGTGCTGGACCATGGTGCTGAGAAGGAAAGGGCCGATAGCAGGGTGTGTGCTGGTACCTCGACGGGTGCAGTTGAAGTTGTCGGCAGCAAGAGCTTTCTCAGTTGGCATCCTTGTGAGCTCTGCTTTTGCCAGATGTTCTCAAGTTTGTAGCCAGATTCTTGTGAGAGAGAAAAGAATTATTTGGGCAAAGGCGTTGGTGTTGCCGTTAGAGTGTGGTGCAAATAAGAGTTTGCAGTTGGAAGGGGAAGATCAAAGCAATCTTTTGGGGCTGACAGATGAGTTGAGAGCAGGCACCTTCCCAACTTGGCTGTAGAATCGGGAGGATTCCGAGCTGGACACAGCGGGATTCCTTTAAAAGCAAGTCGAGAGTGCCATCGTGTGGTTGATTCCATATGAGCGCTGACAGAGTCCAGGCAAAAGCCAAGCTCACTTCCACGAAGGTCTGGAAACACTGGCACACGGGACACAATGTGCAGAGAGAGAAGGAGCAAGAGAGAGAGAGAAGCACTTTGCCCCAAATTCAGTCTTACAGAACTCGTGCACTTGGAGTTCCCAGAGAAGGTGGCGTGCGTGGAGAAGGTTTTCTCCACGTAGCCTCTTCTGTTCGCTTCTTTGCCGGACCGCAGAAAGACGCCCGCTTCCCTCTCGCGCTTTGCGAGCGAAAAGGCGCCTAGCCGGCGAAGGTGCGTCTTCGGCGGCCAGAAGGCGAAACGAAAACCGGCACTGTGCCCTGCTGCTACGCTCCCTGCATTTCACATCCAAACTGCACCAGCACGCATAGCAACATGCAGGCTCACCTCCAAAAGATGTTTCCCGCTGCCACGAAGGTCTGGCAGCACTGGCACTCGGGACAAAATGTGCAGAGAGAGAAGAGGGAGAGAGGGAGAGAAGCACTTTGCCCCAGCTTCAGTCTTACAGAACTCGTGCACTTGGAGTTCCCAGAGAAGGTAGAGTGCGTGGAGAAGGTTTTCTCCACGTAGCCTCTTCTGTTCGCGTTTTTGCCGCACCGCAGAGAGCCGCCCGCTTCTCTCTCGCGCTTTGCGAGCGAAGGGCGCCTAGCCGGCGAAGGTGCGTCTTCTTCGGCAAGAAAGCGAAGCGAGAGCCGGTACGGCGCCCTGCTGCTGTACTCCCCGCATTTTACTTCCAAACTGCACCAGCACGCATCGCAGCATGCAGGCTCATCTCCAAAGGATGTTTCCTGCCGTCACGATGTTCTGGCAGCACTGGCACTCGGGACAAAATATGCAGAGAGAGAGGGAGCGAGAGAGAGAGAAAAGAACTTCGCCCCAGCTTCAGCCTTGCAGAACTCGTGCACTTGGAGTTCCCAGAGAAGGTAGCGTGCGTGGAGAATGTTTTCTCCACGTAGCCTTTTCTGTTCGCGTTTTTGTACGCGTTCTGTAAGACTGAAGCTGTGGCAAAGTGCATCTCAATCTCTCTTGCTTTTTCTCTCTCTGCACATTTTGTCCCGACTGCCAGTGCTGCCAAATCTTGGTGGCAGTGGCAAACTTCCTTTGGAGATGAGCCTGCATGCTGCTATGCGTGCTGGTGTAGTTTGGATGTGAAATGCAGCGAGCACAGCAGCAGGGCGCCGTACCGGCTCTCGCTTCGCTTTGCAGCCGCCGAAGACGCACCTTCGCCGGCTAGGCGTCCTTCGCTCGCAAAGCGCGAGAGAGAAGCGGGCGTCTTTCTGCGGTCCGGCAAAGATGCGAACAGAAGAGGCTACGTGGAGAAAACCTTCTCCACGCACTCTACCTTCTCTGGGAACTCCAAGTGCACGAGTTCTGTAAGACTGAAGCTGGGGCAAAGTGCATCTCAATCTCTCTTGCTTTTTCTCTCTCTGCAGAGTGTGACTTAGTGCCAGTGTTGCCAGATCTTCGTGGCAGCAGGAAACATCTTTTGGAGATGAGCCTGCATGCTGCTATGCGTGCTGGTGCAGTTTGGATGTGAAATGCAGCGAGCACAGCAGCAGGGCGCCGTACCGGCTCTCGCTTCGCTTTCTTGCCGAAGAAGACGCACCTTCGCCGGCTAGGCGCCCTTCGCTCGCAAAGCGCGAGAGAGAAGCGGGCGGCTCTCTGCGGTGCGGCAAAAACGCGAACAGAAGAGGCTACGTGGAGAAAACCTTCTCCACGCACTCTACCTTCTCTGGGAACTCCAAGTGCACGAGTTCTGTAAGACTGAAGCTGGGGCAAAGTGCATCTCAATCTCTCTTGCTTTTTCTCTCTCTGCAGAGTGTGACTTAGTGCCAGTGTTGCCAGATCTTCGTGGCAGCAGGAAACATTTTTTGGAGGTGAGCCTGCATGCTGCTATGCGTGCTGGTGCAGTTTGGATGTGAAATGCAGCGAGCACAGCAGCAGGGCGCCGTACCGGCTCTCGCTTCGCTTTCTTGCCGAAGAAGACGCACCTTCGCCGGCTAGGCGCCCTTCGCTCGCAAAGCGCGAGAGAGAAGCGGGCGGCTCTCTGCGGTGCGGCAAAAACGCGAACAGAAGAGGCTACGTGGAGAGAGCATTCTCCACGCACTCTACCTTCTCTGGGAACTCCAAGTGCACGAGTTCTGTAAGACTGAAGCTGGGGCAAAGTGCATCTCAATCTCTCTTGCTTTTTCTCTCTCTGCAGAGTGTGACTTAGTGCCAGTGTTGCCAGATCTTCGTGGCAGCAGGAAACATCTTTTGGAGATGAGCCTGCATGCTGCTATGCGTGCTGGTGCAGTTTGGATGTGAAATGCAGGGAACACAGCAGCAGGGCGCCGTACCGGCTCTCGCTTCGCTTTGCAGCCGCCGAAGACGCACCTTCGCCGGCTAGGCGTCCTTCGCTCGCAAAGCGCGAGAGAGAAGCGGGCGGCTCTCTGCGGTGCGGCAAAGATGCGAACAGAAGCGGCTACGTGGAGAAAACCTTCTCCACGCACGCTACCTTCTCTGGGAACTCCAAGTGCACGAGTTCTGCAAGGCTGAAGCTGGGGCGAAGTTCTTTTCTCTCTCTCTCGCTCCCTCTCTCTCTGCATATTTTGTCCCGAGTGCCAGTGCTGCCAGAACATCGTGACGGCAGGAAACATCCTTTGGAGATGAGCCTGCATGCTGCGATGCGTGCTGGTGCAGTTTGGAAGTAAAATGCGGGGAGTACAGCAGCAGGGCGCCGTACCGGCTCTCGCTTCGCTTTCTTGCCGAAGAAGACGCACCTTCGCCGGCTAGGCGTCCTTCGCTCGCAAAGCGCGAGAGAGAAGCGGGCGGCTCTCTGCGGTGCGGCAAAGATGCGAACAGAAGCGGCTACGTGGAGAAAACCTTCTCCACGCACTCTACCTTCTCTGGGAACTCCAAGTGCACGAGTTCTGTAAGACTGAAGCTGGGGCAAAGTGCATCTCAATCTCTCTTGCTTTTTCTCTCTCTGCAGAGTGTGACTTAGTGCCAGTGTTGCCAGATCTTCGTGGCAGCAGGAAACATTTTTTGGAGGTGAGCCTGCATGCTGCTATGCGTGCTGGTGCAGTTTGGATGTGAAATGCAGGGAGCACAGCAGCAGGGCGCCGTACCGGCTCTCGCTTCGCTTTCTTGCCGAAGAAGACGCACCTTCGCCGGCTAGGCGTCCTTCGCTCGCAAAGCGCGAGAGAGAAGCGGGCGGCTCTCTGCGGTGCGGCAAAAACGCGAACAGAAGAGGCTACGTGGAGAGAGCATTCTCCACGCACTCTACCTTCTCTGGGAACTCCAAGTGCACGAGTTCTGTAAGACTGAAGCTGGGGCAAAGTGCATCTCAATCTCTCTTGCTTTTTCTCTCTCTGCAGAGTGTGACTTAGTGCCAGTGTTGCCAGATCTTCGTGGCAGCAGGAAACATCTTTTGGAGATGAGCCTGCATGCTGCTATGCGTGCTGGTGCAGTTTGGATGTGAAATGCAGGGAACACAGCAGCAGGGCGCCGTACCGGCTCTCGCTTCGCTTTGCAGCCGCCGAAGACGCACCTTCGCCGGCTAGGCGTCCTTCGCTCGCAAAGCGCGAGAGAGAAGCGGGCGGCTCTCTGCGGTGCGGCAAAGATGCGAACAGAAGCGGCTACGTGGAGAAAACCTTCTCCACGCACGCTACCTTCTCTGGGAACTCCAAGTGCACGAGTTCTGCAAGGCTGAAGCTGGGGCGAAGTTCTTTTCTCTCTCTCTCGCTCCCTCTCTCTCTGCATATTTTGTCCCGAGTGCCAGTGCTGCCAGAACATCGTGACGGCAGGAAACATCCTTTGGAGATGAGCCTGCATGCTGCGATGCGTGCTGGTGCAGTTTGGAAGTAAAATGGGGGGAGTACAGCAGCAGGGCGCCGTACCGGCTCTCGCTTCGCTTTCTTGCCGAAGAAGACGCACCTTCGCCGGCTAGGCGCCCTTCGCTCGCAAAGCGCGAGAGAGAAGCGGGCGGCTCTCTGCGGTGCGGCAAAGATGCGAACAGAAGCGGCTACGTGGAGAAAACCTTCTCCACGCACTCTACCTTCTCTGGGAACTCCAAGTGCACGAGTTCTGTAAGACTGAAGCTGGGGCAAAGTGCATCTCAATCTCTCTTGCTTTTTCTCTCTCTGCAGAGTGTGACTTAGTGCCAGTGTTGCCAGATCTTCGTGGCAGCAGGAAACATTTTTTGGAGGTGAGCCTGCATGCTGCTATGCGTGCTGGTGCAGTTTGGATGTGAAATGCAGGGAGCACAGCAGCAGGGCGCCGTACCGGCTCTCGCTTCGCTTTCTTGCCGAAGAAGACGCACCTTCGCCGGCTAGGCGTCCTTCGCTCGCAAAGCGCGAGAGAGAAGCGGGCGGCTCTCTGCGGTGCGGCAAAAACGCGAACAGAAGAGGCTACGTGGAGAGAGCATTCTCCACGCACTCTACCTTCTCTGGGAACTCCAAGTGCACGAGTTCTGTAAGACTGAAGCTGGGGCAAAGTGCATCTCAATCTCTCTTGCTTTTTCTCTCTCTGCAGAGTGTGACTTAGTGCCAGTGTTGCCAGATCTTCGTGGCAGCAGGAAACATCTTTTGGAGATGAGCCTGCATGCTGCTATGCGTGCTGGTGCAGTTTGGATGTGAAATGCAGGGAACACAGCAGCAGGGCGCCGTACCGGCTCTCGCTTCGCTTTGCAGCCGCCGAAGACGCACCTTCGCCGGCTAGGCGTCCTTCGCTCGCAAAGCGCGAGAGAGAAGCGGGCGGCTCTCTGCGGTGCGGCAAAGATGCGAACAGAAGCGGCTACGTGGAGAAAACCTTCTCCACGCACGCTACCTTCTCTGGGAACTCCAAGTGCACGAGTTCTGCAAGGCTGAAGCTGGGGCGAAGTTCTTTTCTCTCTCTCTCGTTCCCTCTCTCTCTGCATATTTTGTCCCGAGTGCCAGTGCTGCCAGAACTTCGTGGCGGCAGGAAACATCCTTTGGAGATGAGCCTGCATGCTGCGATGCGTGCTGGTGCAGTTTGGAAGTAAAATGCGGGGAGTACAGCAGCAGGGCGCCGTACCGGCTCTCGCTTCGCTTTCTTGCCGAAGAAGACGCACCTTCGCCGGCTAGGCGCCCTTCGCTCGCAAAGCGCGAGAGAGAAGCGGGCGGCTCTCTGCGGTGCGGCAAAAACGCGAACAGAAGAGGCTACGTGGAGAGAGCATTCTCCACGCACTCTACCTTCTCTGGGAACTCCAAGTGCACGAGTTCTGTAAGACTGAAGCTGGGGCAAAGTGCATCTCAATCTCTCTTGCTTTTTCTCTCTCTGCAGAGTGTGACTTAGTGCCAGTGTTGCCAGAACTTCGTGGCAGCAGGAAACATCTTTTGGAGATGAGCCTGCATGCTGCTATGCGTGCTGGTGCAGTTTGGATGTGAAATGCAGGGAGCACAGCAGCAGGGCGCCGTACCGGCTCTCGCTTCGCTTTGCAGCCGCCGAAGACGCACCTTCGCCGGCTAGGCGTCCTTCGCTCGCAAAGCGCGAGAGAGAAGCGGGCGGCTCTCTGCGGTGCGGCAAAAACGCGAACAGAAGAGGCTACGTGGAGAAAACCTTCTCCACGCACTCTACCTTCTCTGGGAACTCCAAGTGCACGAGTTCTGTAAGACTGAAGCTGGGGCAAAGTGCTTCTCTCCCTCTCTCCCTCTTCTCTCTCTGCACATTTTGTCCCGAGTGCCAGTGCTGCCAGACCTTCGTGGCAGCGGGGAACATCTTTTGGAGGTGAGCCTGCATGTTGCTATGCGTGCTGGTGCAGTTTGGATGTGAAATGCAGGGAGCGCAGCAGCAGGGCACAGTGCCGGTTTTCGTTTCGCCTTCTGGCCGCCGAAGACGCACCTTCGCCGGCTAGGCGCCTTTTCGCTCGCAAAGCGCGAGAGGGAAGCGGGCGTCTTTCTGCGGTCCGGCAAAGATGCGAACAGAAGAGGCTACGTGGAGAAAACCTTCTCCACGCACGCCACCTTCTCTGGGAACTCCAAGTGCACGAGTTCTGTAAGACTGAATTTGGGGCAAAGTGCTTCTCTCTCTCTCTTGCTCCTTCTCTCTCTGCACATTGTGTCCCGTGTGCCAGTGTTTCCAGACCTTCGTGGAAGTGAGCTTGGCTTTTGCCTGGACTCTGTCAGCGCTCATATGGAATCAACCACACGATGGCACTCTCGACTTGCTTTTAAAGGAATCCCGCTGTGTCCAGCTCGGAATCCTCCCGATTCTACAGCCAAGTTGGGAAGGTGCCTGCTCTCAACTCATCTGTCAGCCCCAAAAGATTGCTTTGATCTTCCCCTTCCAACTGCAAACTCTTATTTGCACCACACTCTAACGGCAACACCAACGCCTTTGCCCAAATAATTCTTTTCTCTCTCACAAGAATCTGGCTACAAACTTGAGAACATCTGGCAAAAGCAGAGCTCACAAGGATGCCAACTGAGAAAGCTCTTGCTGCCGACAACTTCAACTGCACCCGTCGAGGTACCAGCACACACCCTGCTATCGGCCCTTTCCTTCTCAGCACCATGGTCCAGCACCATGAAGGGGAGCTGCTCCCAATTTCCTTTTGTTTTGCTGCCGAAACACCGTGCAGCCAGCTGTGAAATGATTCCTCTTCCTTCTCCGCTAGATGTAGCTTCACATTCGTTCAGTGTCCAAGGGACAGGATTCACCACGGAGCTTCTCCACGAACTGCTGCTCGCACACGAGTGGGGCCGGGCCAGAAAAGAGCTTGGCTTTTGCCTGGACTCTGTCAGCGCTCATATGGAATCAACCACACGATGGCACTCTCGACTTGCTTTTAAAGGTATCGCGCTGTGTCCAGCTCGGAAGCCGCCCAATTCCACAGCCAAGTTGGAAAGGTGCCTGCTCTCAACTCGACTGTCAGCCCCAAAAGATTGCTTTGATCTTCCCCTTCCAACTGCAAACTCTTATTTGCACCACACTCTAGTGGCCTTTGCCTTAAAAATTCTTTTCACTCTCACAAGAATCTGGCTACAAACTTGAGAACATCTGGCTAAAGCAGAGCTCACAAAGATGCCAGCTGAGAAAGCTCTTGCTGCCGACAACTTCAACTGCACCCGTCGAGGTACCAGCACACACCCTGCTATCGGCCCTTTCCTTCTCAGCTCTTGCTACCATCCTAACCCTGCAGTCTCACTGAGTCTGCATCCAGTCAGGTCCAGCACCATGGAGGGGAGCTGCTCCCACATGAACGGGACCAGGACAAAAAGCTCAACAGCCTGGCGTTTGCATTCCCACTGACAGTTCAACAGCACTAAGCCAGAGAACTGCCTATGGGCAAAAGTCTTAAAATTCACTAAGACCAACCAATGTACACATGCAAAGTTGTTTCCTTTGCAAAAGAGAGGAATTAGAAGCCCATCTCCAATGAAATGGCATCCCCTCCTCCAAAATACAGAACATCCAGGGACTGATCCCATGCAAAGGTGCCAGAACACTGTTCCTCAGCATTACCTAGGCTGCTAGGTAGGCTACCCACCAAGACTGAGCAGAGCGGTTTACCTTGTCCAAAAGATGGTGTTGCCAGAATTTCAGAAGGCCACTTCTGAGACGCGGAAACCACCTGCCAAACTGAATCTTTCAAGAGGCCACCTTCCAAAGATGGATTCCATGTCCGTAAAGTGTACAAACTGAAGCAATGCTTCCACACCAGATATGTCAGGACAGAAAGCAGCTGGTGCCCCGGACCTCCACTGGGCAGCTTCTTCTCTGCGCCTCCAGCGCTGGGGTTGCGTGCTTTCCTTCCCATGAAAAAGCCTTGCCATTCTCCTTCAGGAGCTTACCAAGCCAAAGTTGCATAGCACCTCCAGTATTGCATACGTCCAACAATTACTCCTACCCAGAAGGGGCCAGGAGAGAAATGTCTTGCTGGACTGTACCTCCCCATGGTACCTTTCCTTCTGCTCCACTGACACTGGCACTATGGCCTTTGCTTCTCAAGGAAAGGCACTCCGAGTCTTTTGGCTGGGACTTGCCTTCTCTACCTTGCCCAGTTTTTCCTAGCCTCCTCTTGCTTTGCTTGCCTTTCTTGCATCTGCCTTCCCTTGCCCTGCCTACATCGTCCTTGCTTTGCTTTGCCTTGCCTACCACTCTTTACCTTGCCTTCCATGCAGGCAAGGCAACACAAGGCAAGTGTAGGCAATTGGAGGCAAGTCAAGGGGGAGGTAGACAAGGCCAGAGCAGTGAGGGGAAAGCAAATGGAGTGGTAGGCAAGAGAAGGTCCAGAAGTTAGAGGCAAGGCTAGGCATAAGAAGGTAAGCCCAGTGATGGGTAGGCCAGGCAGAAACAGGAAGGAGTAGGCAAAGCAAGGCCGTGGAGGAAAGCTGTAGCCAGGTGGGGCATGGGCACAGAAGAGAACTCAAAGCCATGGAGGTTTAGCAGGGCAAGAAGAGGAAACTCTTGGGTTGCCAAGGCAAGGCAGCTGCTGGTAGACAAAAGCGGCCAGGAAAGACTGACTTGACTGGTCTTGCTCTCACCTGTGCCAGCTCTAATCTGCACCTAAAACACTGGGGCTACCTGCTTTCCTTCCAATGCAGAAGAACTGTCATCTTGGTCCCAGAGCTCAGAAGACAAATGTGGATTGCCAGTCCAAAATTCTGTACATGCAAGAATTGATGCCAGAAAAAAGCTGCTGGGACAGACGGGTTTGGCTCCTATGGGCTTCCTCTTCCATGCTCCTGAAACACTGCGGGTATGTGAAGGCCTTGAAGGCTTCCTGAGGGAAGCAGGCAGGGCAAGGCAAGTTGAAGAAATGCCACGAAAAGAGGGGTCTTGAATTCCAGGTGGGGGAGGGGTGAGCAAGGTCCTGCAAGGCAAGTGAAGGCTTTGAGGGCAACAGAAGGCAACTGCTGCATTTACAGGGCAAGGCAAGGCAAGGGAGAGATAAGCAAGACAATGAGAGTTCTAGAAAAAGAAGGGAAGGGAAGGCAAGGCTGGGCCTGGACAAATGGGTGGGGAAGTCAAGGTGGGGATGGCTGAGCAAATCAGTGCAGGGCAGTGGAGGGATGGAAGAGCGGGAATGGTCACTTAAGTTCATACAACATAACCTGTCAAATTCTTTGCACCCATGCCCACGCAGTAAAAGCAAAAAATCAATTGCTGCTTGATTTTGGAATATAGCATGTCTAATGCTGTCTACATCAATTAACGAGTCAGCTATCGCTATGTTGGTAGCATTACTAAACTTGGCCAACCAACAGCCAGGTTTGTTCAGGCTCCTGAGGCCTTGTGCACTTGCAAGCCCAGGAGCCGATGAAGAGGCAGTGATTATCTTGGCAGTGTTCCAGAACTCAGCTGTATCTCTGCAGGCAGAAGTAAAAGCATGTATGCTGTGAGTATGAGAGTGGTGAGTTCAGTTTTGTTGGCTCCATAGTGCAATTGTCATCTTTAGAGAAAAGAGGGTTACTTTCCCCAAAGTAGATGGACCACCTTTAATTGCCATTGGCACTCTGGTCCATGCTCAGTCCGCACAGATGAAGAAAATGCCCTGCGGGAGTTGCATATGCATACTAAAACTCAAGGTTAGTTTTAGTTTGTGATTGAATTACACCGGTGTGAAACACTTGGGTAGCATGGTGTTGTGGCATTGACCCACCAAGCCATAGGGCTATTCCTTGTGCTGAGAAATGTGAAGGTGGTACAGCTATCTGCATTCAAGGTGCCTAAAATCTGCAGTTCCTGTGGGGGTAAAGCAGGGAATTTCCCACGGGGAGACAATGTATCCGGGCAGGCTGAGGAGGCAGGGGTGCTGTTCCATAACTGTGGCAGTTCAGGGGTGGTGAGAAGGATGCCGATCAGACACTTTGTGAATGGCTTCTGAGGCGCAGCAGTGCTAAGGCATAAGGGATCTTGTCCAGTTGCCTTAGCCAGGGTCACCCAGATGTTTTGCTCCAGGGGGTGTATGGGTTGCAGGTATCCTGTTAAATCACAAACAGAAGAGCAGTTACCTCCCCCCTCTTCCTGCTCCCACCCATTACTCCTGCCGACGTAAGTGCGGAGTGGGTACTTGGCACCAGTGCCATTCCCCTGGAACAGTCATAGTAACCACCTTGTTTGCTTCTGCTCCTATCACCTCAAGTGGCGATAAGACCGGGTTTCTGGGGCGTGGTGGGGGGGGGGGTGGATACCATAGCTTGGCACCTGACAAGCAAGACTATGTGGGACTTTGAATGGATAGGGAGGGCAAAACCCACAGAGAAGACTGATCCTATAGTTCCAGTAGGGAGAATATGGGTAGAAGGAGCTGTGTTTTGAGTGCTTAAAGTGAATGGTCTTTCATTTTTCCAGTGTTTGTAACAGTGCAGCTGGAGAATAACTCATCTGAAATGCTGCCTTTTTCAGCCTAGAAATGAAACTCAAGATCCTTTCAGTATAGGAGATAAGATAAAAGTGGATCTTTACTGGAGCTCCAGGGACAGTTCCAGGAAGAATATCCACAAACGCCCACCCCTCCCCCCGGCTGAATACAGTCTTCTAGGTTTTAGGAAATTAGCATCATTGATCAAAAGCACCAATTCAGAGGACAAGTGGGGATGCAATTCCCCCCAGGTCAAGCCCCTTCTCTGGAGCCCCCCCACCCTTGGTACTAGTTGGACTTGTTGACTAAAATGTGTCTTGAAGATCTTGTTGTCAGGCTTGGTTCCCAGGAAGAAGCAAGACAGGAGAGGGGCCTTGTGCCCTCCAGGGCTTGGAGCTCTGCAATGAGTTTGGTCTTTCTGGCTGGGGAAAAACTACTGGCAAGGTCACAAATACAGAAAAGTAAAAAGGCAAAAATCACTTTGGCATCAGAAGCAAAGGTAAAATTAATGTAAAAAGCAAGCTAAGATACATCTGAAAACTTCTCTGCTTTCTTCATCTTCCCCTTATGCAAAGAGGCTTTTGATTTGCAGGATTTTCATTTTATCCAAAGGCATTCATTCCATAGGTGCCAAAACCATCCCACAATGATAAGTGAAATATAGTCAGTAGGGACAATAGGGACTGGCATCCACCGCAAAGGAGAGGAAAGATCATTTCCAGAACAATAGTTTTATTTAACTGTGGTGAAAAGTGGGAGCTGAGTTTTGTTTAGAATTAGCCAGAAGAAGCTCTTAATTATTCTCTGCTGCTGCTGCTCTTATACCTTTTCATAATTACTGTGGCACATTAAGATTGGCTGCTAGCAAACAATGACAAGGCTGTCTAACAAACAATGGCAATTCAAGCAATAATACAATGAGCTATACTGATGCCTTCAGGTATTTCTAGTTTTTTACTCTTCATGTAGCTGTAACTTGCTGTAGTTCTGTGCTTCTTACAAAGTGCTAAAATCCCCTGTTCCCAGCACCTTTAGCCAAAACAAGACTCTCTGAGTACAGATTCAAGGACATATTCATTGCCTTAGGGCTTGAAAATATGTAAACAACTGTGAGATGGGGGGAGCAGGCCTGGGGTGGTTAACATCATCACCTGAGGGTACGATTGGAGAATTAAGGGCCAATATGCTAATGAAACAGAACTTATAAAAGGTGAAGAGCTCGTGACTCGGGGTCCATTTTGGGTGTCGTCCCCGACAGGGGACTTTGTTTGCCTGAATCTACCTTTAAGGCCTCTGCAGGCCTTAAATAAATTGTCTGCTTTTTATACTCCTAATTTGTCTTGGCCTCTGTTTCAGGTAGCCTGTCTTTTAGGCTACAATACAAGCAAAAGTAGAGTTGGTTACAAAAACCGGATGTGCTAGGAAGGCCGGAAGTTGGTATGACAGAGTTAAAAATTGGATGTGCTAGGGAGACCGGAAGTTTTAACCACAGAGTTAAAACTGAAGGTGCTAGGAAGACCGGAAGTTTTGTATCATAGAGTTGAATCGGAGTGTGCTAGGGAGACCGGAAGTTTTAATCACAGAGTTGAAACTGAAGGTGCTAGGAAAACCGGAAGGAGGAAGTGGAGTCAAGCAAGAAAGTTTTCTTCATTCTCTTTTCTTCATTATCTCGTGGACATGCACAACAAGCACAGGACCAAATATGGCAGGGCCTTTGACATGAATTCAGTCGCAGACACAAGCAGTAAGCAGGTCTAGGGTAGGGAATGGGCATGAAAGGGAATGCACAGCAATGGTGGTTTAGCAAGGCAAGACAGGTGAGGTTCATAGATTGCTGGCAGGCGGAAGTGGCCAGGAAAGACTGATTTGACTGGCCTTGCTCTCACCTGCACCATCTCTAATCTGCACCTAAAACACTGGGGCTACCTGCTTTCCTTCCAATGCAGAAGAACTGTCATTTTGGTTCCGGAGCCCAGAAGACAAATGTGGATTGCCTGTCCAAAATTCCATACATGCAAGAATTGATGCCAGGCAAAAGCTGCTGGGACAGACAGGTCTGGCTTCACGTGACCTCCTATGGGCTTCCTCTTCCATGCTCCTGAAACACTGCGGGTATGTGAAGGCCTTGAAGGCTTCCTGAGGGAAGCAGGCAGGGCAAGGCAAGTTGAAGAATTGTCACGAAAAGAAGGGTCTTGAATTCCAGGTGGGGGAGGGGTGAGCAAGGTCCTGCAAGGCAAGTGAGGGCTTTGAGGGCAACAGAAGGCAACTGCTGTGTTTACAGGGCAAGGCAAGGCAAGGGGGAGGTAGGCAAGGCAATGAGAGTCCCAGAAGGAGAAGGGAAGGCAAGGCTGGGCCTGGACAAATGGGTGGGGAAGTCAAGGTGGGGATGGCCGAGCAAGTCAGTGCAGGGCAGTGGAGGGATGGAAGAGCGGGAATGGTCACTTAAGTTCATACAACATAACCTGTCAAATTCTTTGCACCCATGCCCACGCAGTAAAAGCAAAAAATCAATTGCTGCTTGATTTTGGAATATAGCATGTCTAATGCTGTCTACATCAATTAACGAGTCAGCTATCGCTATGCTGGTAGCATTACTAAACTTGGCCAACCAACAGCCAGGTTTGTTCAGGCTCCTGAGGCCTTGTGCACTTGCAAGCCCAGGAGCCGATGAAGAGGCAGTGATTATCTTGGCAGTGTTCCAGAACTCAGCTGTATCTCTGCAGGCAGAAGTAAAAGCATGTATGCTGTGAGTATGAGAGTGGTGAGTTCAGTTTTGTTGGCTCCATAGTGCAATTGTCATCTTTAGAGAAAAGAGGGTTACTTTCCCCAAAGTAGATGTATTAGAGTAATATTGTCCTGGTTTCCTTCTGCAATGATGTAGCCAGACTCTCTGCATCCATTTTCAAAGCATGTGGGTTTATTTCTTGAGTAGATGAGGTAGGGAAGTGGGACCGACCACGTGGCGGCTTCTCGCAGCTCCGTGGTGATCCCACATGGTAAGAGGGGAGAGGGAAGTTGCAAGCAGGGAGTGAAAAATGCAGTCTGAGCAAAATTTGCTTTGTTCGCTTAGTTAACAGGTTTCCTGATGAATATGCTAATTTCTACTAACCAATTTAGGAGGAGATACAAGTTCTACGTCATTTGTGTATAGCCTATGAGAGTTCTCAGATTACCATAGCAGCTCCAGGTTTAGATCTTTGCAAAGCTGGTTTTTCCAGTTTGTATTTCAATCAGCTGGTATGCTTATTTTTTCTCTAGCTCAAACTCAGTTTTTAATTCTATTCTTTCTTTTGCTGAGTAATAATATGTAGGAGAGCTTTCTGCTCCTTCTCCAACATCTCCCCCGTTTTGATGAACTACTAAGATATAAGCTTTTTTACACATTGAAGTATACAGGGAATTGCTATTAACACTACAATTATTACTATAAACACAATTAAACTTATTTTAAAGAGTTCCTTTAGCCAAGATATGAAGTTCTAGTCATGAAACAAATTGTTTAGCTAAGATGGGTCATTTACTGTAATTTGGTTGGCTAAATTTCTTAAGTTTTGTAGTTGTTTATGAATGGATACAGTATAATTAGATAATATTATATAATACAATTTTTTAAAAAAAATTTTACAGTTATGTTTATATGGTAATGGAAGAGAATTAATGTTTTAATTAAACAAGTTGTAAGGGGTTTGTTAGGGCTTTGTGTTGTATTAGAGTTTGTAAACTTGGCTAAAGTAATTCAGGCTTTTTTGTCATTGATTTGAATTACAAGTAAAACTTTATTATAACAATTAATACAAAGAAAAAAAATCATAACATATATTCATGTAAATTATAAAGTTCATTTTGTTTTTGGGCTGTCTTTTTTGACAGATTACTTTTTCTTGTTGGTTTTGCTAGCTCAGCTGTGGGTTTTTGCTTCTCGTGTTTTTGTTTTTTTTTTTTCTTTTTTCTTTTTTCTTTTTTTTTTCTTTTTTCTGCGACTGCTTGCTGATGTGACAGGATTTCTCATACTTTTGCTGGAATTTCTTCGAGCTTTGTACCTGTGAAAACAAAAGAAAATGCCTTCTCCCAAGTTACAAGACCTGTATGGTTTTTGTATTTGTTTTGATTTTAAATTTTTAATCAAATTTGGGGGGTTGTATTTCAATTTTGCTTTTTAGGTGGTTAGGAAATATTAGTATATGAAGGGGTCAGGTCCCTCTGGAAAGCTTTTTTGAAAATTACAGACATGCAAAGCTTTATGTCGCTTTCTTTGAGGTGTAACCTGGGATTCTCCCA
>JAXCHO010000554.1:0-49394 GCA_036630365.1 Acanthiza pusilla | reverse complement strand
TGGACCTCTCCAGAAACGACTGCGCGAGTGCCGTGAGTATTCGGGAATTTGGGGAATTTTTGGGAATTTTTGGGGAATTTTTTTCGATTTTTTTCGATTTTTTTTCGAATTTTTTTTCGATTTTTTTCGATTTTTTTCCATTTTTTTTCGATTTTTTTCGAATTTTTTTTCCGATTTTTTTCGATTTTTTTTCATTTTTTTCTGAATTTTTTTTTATTTGGGTCAGGATGAATTTGGGGGATTTTTTGGGAATTTTTAGGAATTTCTGGGACTTTGGGAATTTTGGGAGTAAATTTGGGACCCCAAAGTGCCCTGGGAGGCTCCTGGGACCTCTCCAGAAACGACTGCGAGAATGTCGTGAGTATTTGGGAATTTTGGGAATTTTTTGGGAATTTTTTTTGATTTTTCCAGATTTTTTTCGAATTTTTTGCAATTTTTTTAGATTTTTTTTTCAATTTTTTTCGATTTTTTTTCGATTTTTTTCGATTTTTTTTCGTTTTTTTTCGATTTTTTTTCGATTTTTTTCGATTTTGTTTCGGTTTTTTTCGATTTTTTTTTCAAATTTTCTTCATTTTTTTTCATTTTTTTCCGAATATTTTTTTTTATTTGGGATGGGATGAATTTGGGGGATTTTTTGGGAATTTTTAGGAATTTCTGGGGAATTTTTTGGAATTCTTTTAGTATTTTTTCTTTGTTTTTTTTTAATTTTTGTGATTTTGGGTAATTTTGGGGAAAGTTTAGGAAATTTTGGGAAAATTTTGGGAAATTTTGGGGAATTTTTGAAGAATTTGGGGAAAATTTGGGGAATTTTTGGGGAATTTTTGGGGAACGTCTTGAGAATCTTTTTGAATTTTTGGGAATTTCTGGGACTTTGGGAATTTTGGGAAAAATTTGGGAATTTTTGGGGAATTTTTTGGGGAATTTTTCAGATTTTTTTTTCTATTTTTTTCTTTTTTTTTTTTTTTGGTTTTGTTTTGGAATTTTTTTTATTTTTTTCCTTTTTTTTTTCATTTTTTTTCATATTTTTATCTGCTTTTCCTTGGACTTTTTTTTTGAAGTTAGGTTTGGGATGGATTTGGGGAATTTTGGGAATTTTTCAGGATTTTCTGGGAATTTTTTGGGGAATTTTGGGGAATTTTTTTTTTAATTTTTTTGCTTTTTTTTTTTTTTTTTAATTGTTTTCAATTTTTTTTTTTTTTTTGCTTTTTTGGATTTGGGTTGGGATGGATTTCGGGATCCTTGGGGAATTTGGGGGAAATTTTAGGAATTTCTGGGGAATTTTTTTTTATTCTTTTAGTATTTTTTGTTTTTTTGTTTTTTTTTTTTATTTTTGGGATTTCGGGTAATTTTGGGGAAAAGTTTGGGAATTTTTGGGAAGATTTTGGGAATTTTTGGGAATTTTTGGAGAACTTGGGGAAAATCTTAGGAACTTTTGGAATTTGGGGGATTTTTGGGAATTTTGGGAGGAAATTTGGGATCCCAAACTGCCCTGGGGAAGCTCCTGGGACCTCTCCAGAAACGACTGCGCGAATGTCGTGAATATTTCGGGAATTCTGGGAAAATTTGGGATTTTTTGGGGATTTCTTGGGAATTATTCAGATTTTTTTTGCTTTTTTTTCGTTTTTTTTTGCTTCTTTTAAAATTTTTTTTCCAAATTCTTTCAATTTTTTTGGTATTGTTTTCTGATTTTTTGGGGGGATTTTTTTTTTTTCAGATTAGGTTTGGGATGGGTTTGGGGAATTTTGGGAATTTTTTGGGAATTCTTGGGAATTTTTGGGATTTTTTCGATTTTTTTTCAATTTTTTTTTTCAGCTTTTTTTTCCTTTTTTTCTATTTTTTTTTTTTTATTTTATTATTTTTTGGGATTTGGGGTGGGATGAATTTGGGAATTTTGGGGAATTTTGGGGAATTTCTGGGGAATTTTTTTAATTTTTAAAAATTTTCTTTTAATTGTTTTTTAATTTTTTCTTTTTTTTTTTTTTTCAAATTTTGGGGTGGGATTTGAAGGGTTGGGATGGATTTTGGGAATTTCTGTGGATTTTGGGGGATTTTGGGGAATTTGGAAAACTTTGAGAGAATTCTTTTTAAATTTTGGGGAAATTGGGCTGAACTTCGTCAGAATTTTATGCAAATTTTACCAATTTTTGTTTCTTTTTTTTCTCCCTCTCTTCCGCCCCTCCCCCCTCAATTTTCCCGCCATTTTCCCCCAAATTTTCCCCAAATATTCCCCCAAATTCTCCCCAATTTTTCCCGCCATTTCCCCCCAATTCTCCCGCCATTTTCCTGCCCCTCCCCCCTCAATTTTTCTGCTTCTCCCTCCTCAATTTTCCCCCAAATTTTCCCCAAATTTTTCCATTTTCTCTCATTTTCCCCCCAAATTTTCCCACCATTTCCATTCAATTTTCCCCCGAAATTCTCCTAATTTTTCCCACCATTTTCCTCCCAATTTTCCCCAAATTTTCCCAAATTTTGCCCCAAATTTTCCCACCGTTTTCTCTCAATTTCCCGCCAAATTTTCCCACCCCTCCCCCCACAAATTTTCCCGCCGTTTCCCCCCCGATTTTCCCACCATTTTCCCTTCAATTTCCCCCAAAATTTTCCCCAAATTTTCCCACCCATCCCCCCAAATTTCCCCATTTTCTTCAATTTTTCCCCCAAATTTCTCTTAATTTTTCCCACCATTTTCATGAGAATTTTTCCCACCATTTCCTCCAAATTTTCCCCAAATTTCCCCCAATTTTCCCCTATTTTTCCCCAATTTTCTCCCAAATTTTCCTGCCATTTCTCCCAATTTTCCCACCATTTTCCATCAATTTTTCCCAAAATTTCTCCTAATTTTTCCTGCCATTTCTCTTCAATTTTCCCCCAAATTTTCCCCAATTTCCCCCAACATTTCCCCAAATTTTCCTCCCAATTTTCCCCGAATTTTTCCCAATTTTCCCCCAAATTTTCCCACCGTTTTCCCAAAAATTTTCCCACCATTTCCCCCTCAATTTTCCCCCAAATTTTCCCCAAAATTTTCCCATTTCCCCCAATTTTCCCACCATTTCCCTTTAATTTTCCCCAAAATTTTCCCACCATTTCTCCCAAATTTTCCCCAAAATTTCCCCTCAATTTTCCCATTTTTCCCAATTTTTCCCGCCATTTCTCCCCGATTTTCCCGCCATTTCTCCCCAATTTTTCCCGCCATTTCTCCTCATTTTTCCCGCCATTTCTCCTCATTTTTCCCGCCATTTCTCCCAATTTTCCCGCCATTTCTCCCAAATTTTCCCGCCATTTCTCCCCAATTTTCCCGCCATTTCTCCCCAATTTTTCCCGCCATTTCTCCTCATTTTTCCCGCCATTTCTGCTCATTTTTCCCGCCATTTCTCCTCGTTTTTCCCACCATTTCTCCTCATTTTTCCCGCCATTTCTGCTCATTTTTCCCGCCATTTTCTCCCAATTTTTCCCACCGTTTCTCCCCAATTTTTCCCGCCATTTCTCCCCAATTTTCCCGCCATTTCTCCCAATTTTCCCGCCATTTCTCCCCAATTTTCCCGCCATCTTCTCCCAAATTTTCCCGCCATTTCTCCCAAATTTTCCCGCCATTTCTCCCCAATTTTCCCGCCATTTCTCCCCAATTTTCCCGCCATTTCTCCTCATTTTTCCCGCCATTTCTCCTCATTTTTCCCGCCATTTCTCCTCATTTTTCCCGCCATTTCTCCCAAATTTTCCCGCCATTTCTCCTCATTTTTCCCGCCATTTCTCCCCAATTTTCCCGCCATTTCTCCTCATTTTTCCCGCCATTTCTCCCAAATTTTCCCGCCATTTCCCCTCATTTTTCCCGCCACTTCTCCTCAATTTTTCCCGCCATTTCTCCTCATTTTTCCCATTTCTCCCCAATTTTCCCGCCATTTTCCCCCAATTTTCCCGCCATTTCTCCTCAATTTTCCCGCCATTTCTCCTCATTTTTCCCGCCATTTCTCCCCAATTTTCCCGCCATTTCTCCCCAATTTTCCCGCCATTTCTCCCCAATTTTCCCGCCATTTCTCCTCAATTTTCCCGCCATTTCTCCTCATTTTTCCCGCCATTTCTCCTCATTTTTCCCGCCATTTTCTCCCAAATTTTCCCGCCATTTCTCCCTAATTTTTCCACCATTTCTCCTCATTTTTCCCGCCATTTCTCCCCCAGCTCCAGGCTCGGTTCCCTGGGCTGTCGTTGCCGAAACCTCGCGGCTCTTCCGGGACCTCGGCCCCGCCCTCCTGCAAGGTCTGTACCCAAAAATCCATAAATGATCCCGAAAAATCCGTGAGAAATCCCAAAAAACACGTGAAATTTAAAAAAAAAAAGTGAGAAATTCCCAAAAATCCGCAAGAAATCCCAAAAAAAATGTGAAATTTTAAAGAAAGTGAGAAATTAAAAAAAAAATCCGTGAGAAATTCCCCAAAATTCACGATTGATCCCAAATAAGGCGAGAAATTCCTAAAAATTTGCAATTGATCCCCAAAAATCAGTGAGAAATTCCCAAAAATCCTGCGAGAAATCACAAAAATCCACGAGAAATTCCCAAAAAACACGTGAAATTGCAAAAAAAGTGAGGAATTCCCAAAAATTTCCAATTGATCCCCAAAAAATCAGTGAGAAATTAAAAAAAAACACGTGAAATTTTTAAAAAAGTGAGAAATACCCGAAAATCCATGATTAATCCCCAATATCCATGAGATTTCCCAAAAAAATAATTTTAAAAAAGCACAAGAAATACCCAAAAATCAGTGATCAATCACAAAAATGTGCAAAAATTTTTTTTTAAAACGCAAGATAAATCCCCAAAAATCCACAACAAATCCCAAAATCTGTGGGAATTTCCAAAGAATCCGTAATTGATCCCCAAAAAAAGGCGAGAAATCCCAAAAAATCTGCAATCGATCCCAAAACAATCTGTGAGAAATTGCCAAAAATCTGCGATCGATCCCAAAAAACCACAAAATTTTTAAAAAATCCATGAGAAATCCCCAAAATCAGTGACCAATACCCAAAAATCAGTGAGAAATCCCAAAAATCTGAGATCGAGCCAAAAAAAAAGGCGAAAAGTCCCCAAAATCCACAAAATTTTTTAAAATCCGGGAGGAACACCCAAAAATCCGCAATCGAGCACCAAAATCGGTGAGAATTTCCAAAAAATCGGTGAAATTTAAAAAAAAAAAAGCAAAAGTCCGTGATCAATCCCGAAATCTGCGAAATTAAGAAAAAAATCCCAACGAACACCCAAAAATCCGTGATTGAGCCCCAAAAATCTGCAAGAAATCTTAAGAAAACTGTGAAATTTTTTTTTTAAAAAAAGTGAGAAATCCCCGAAAATCAGTGATTGATCACAAAAATCTGCGAAATTTTTTTAAAAACCCAAGAAATTCCAAAATTCTGCAATCGATCGTCAAAATCCGTGATCGATCCCAAAAAATCCCTGATTGACCCCCAAAAAAATGAGAGAAATCCCAAAAAATTGTTTGGAGCTTTGGGGAATTTTGGGGGAATTTTTTAAAAATTTTGGTTAATTTGGGGAATTTCTTTGAATTTTGGTAAGTTTTGGGAATTCAAGCAATTTTGGGGATTTTTTTTTTTAAAAATTGGTGAAATTTTGGTGGACTTTGGGGAATTTTCGATGAATTTGCAAAGTTTTTTTTTTAATTTCAGTGAATTTGGGAGGAATTGTTTGGAATTTTGGGGAATTTTGAGGAATTTTCTTAAAATTTTGGTAAATTTGGGGAATTTCTTTGATTTTTGGTCAATTTGTGGAATTTTGGGAATTTCAGGAATTTTTTTTAAAAAATTTAGGTGAAATTTGGAGGAACTTCAGGGGAATTTGGGGAATTTTCGATGAATTTGCAAAGTTTTTTTTAAATTTCATTGAATTTGGGAGGAATTGTTTGGAATTTTGGGGAATTTTGAGGAATTTTTTAAAAATTTTGCTGAATTTGGGGAATTTCTTTGAATTTTATCACTTTTGAGAATTTCGGGAATTCACGAAAACTTCCTTAAAACAAATCCCAAAAAAAATCGGGAAGGAAAAAACCCTTCCGGCGCCACTTCCGGTGCCACTTCCGGTTCACTTCCGGGTTGGCCGCTGACGGTGATGGCGCCCCCTGCAGGACTGGAGGCCGCGGGCTGGGACGTGAGGCGCCCCCTGCTGGCCGTGGACGAATGGAGGATCGAGTGGGAGGAGCCAAAGTGAAGCCACGCCCACCCGGAAGAGGCCACGCCCATTTGGGGGGAAATTCCGGAAAAGGAAAGAAAAAATGAAAGAAAAAAATGGAAAAAAATGCAATAAAAAATGGAATAAAAATTGAATAAAAAAATGGAATAGAAAAAGAAATAAAAAATGAAATTTTTTTAAGAATTTGGGAAATTTTTGGAGAAAATTTGGGGAAATTGGGGGGAAAAAAGTGAATTTTTGGGGGAAAATTGGGGATTTTGGGGGAAAATTTGTGAATTTTTTGGAGAAAAATTGGGGATTTTGGGGGAAAATTTTGGAGATTTTTGGGGAATTTTGGGGAAAAATTGGGGATTTTTGGGGGAAAATTTTGGAGATTTTTGGGAAAAATTTAGGAAAAATTTTGGAGAAAATTTGGGGAAATTGGGGAAAATTTATGAATTTTTGGGGAAAAATTGGGGATTTGGGGCGAAAATTTTGGAGATTTTTCAGGAATTTTGGGGGTCGGGGAAAAATTTGGAGAAAATTTGGGGAATTGGGGAAAATTTGGGGATTTTGGGGAATTTTTAGGGGAAAATTGGGGATTTTTGGGGAAAATTTGGGAGATTTTAGGGGAATTTGGGGAAAATTTGGGGAAATCTGGGAAATTTTGGGGACGAGTGGAGGATCGAGTGGGAGGAGCCAAAGTGAAGCCACGCCCACCCCGGGAGAGGCCACGCCCATTTGGGGGGAAATTCCGGGAAAGGAAAGAGAAAATGAAAGAAAAATGGAAAAAAAAAGAAATAAAAAAATGAAATTAAAAATGGAATTAAAAATTTTAAAAAAAAGAAATAAAGAATGAAATAGAAAAAAATTAAAAATGAAATTATTTTTTAAAAATCTGGAAAATTTTTGGTGAAAATTTGGGGAAACTTGGGGGGAAAAGATTGGGGGTTTTTGGGGGAAAATTGGGGATTTTGGGGGAAAATTTTGGAGATTTTTGGGGAAATTTCGGAGCTTTTTGGGAAATTTTGGGGGAGCTTTGGGGGTTGGGGAAAAATTTCGAGAAAATTTAGGGAAATTGGGGAAAATTTGGGGAATTTGGGGAATTTTGGGGGAAAAATTGGAGATTTTGGGGGAAATTTGGGGGAAAATTGGGAATTTTGAGGGATTTTTGTAAATTCTTTTTTGAATTGAGGCAATTTTTTATGAAATTTGGAACATTTTGGGACATTTGGGACATTCCGAATGGTGGAAATTTGGAAGAAAGGGAGAGAATTTTCTGGAACAATTCAGGAAAATTCTGGGAAAATTTGGGTCTTTTGAGAAGTAAATAAAATAATGACAAAAAAACCAAATAAAATAAATTTTTTAATTTTTTTTTTTTTAATAAATAACTTGACAAACTTCGGGCAAATTTTGTGATAATTTTGGGAAAATTTCGGGGAAAATTTGGGATCAATTCGGGGAAAAAACGGGAAAATTTGGGGGAAATTCAGGAAAATTTGGGGGAAAGTTTCAATAAAATTTCTGAGAAAAATTGGGGAAAATATTGAGGAAATTTCGGGATAATTTCAGGAATGTTTAGGGAAAATTTCGGGAACATTTAGGAATATTTTTCAGGGAAATTTTGGGGATAATCTTGGGGGAAATTCAGGAAATTTTCAGGAAAATTTTGGAAAAAATTCAGGGTAACTTTGGGGGAAAATCGGGATTTTTTTCGGGATCATTTTGGGGGAAATTTCAGGATAATTTCGGGAAAAATTTGGGAAAAAAAATTTGGAAAAATTCTGAAGAAATTTCGGGGAAAATTTGGGATAATTTCTGGATTATTTAGGGGAATTTTAAAGATAATTTCAGGATAATTTCAGAAAAATCTGGGAAATCTCAGGATATTTTTGGGAAAAAAAATCGGGGAAATTTTCTGAGGAAAAATTCGGGAAAATCAATGGAAAATTTGGGGAAAATTCCGGGGAAAAAGATAGAAAATTTTCGGGGAAATTTCAGAAGAAATCGAGCAAATTTCAGGAAAAATCAGATGAAGTTTTGGAAAAAAAAAAAAATCAGGAAAACCTGGGGGGAATTTCAGGAAAATATTTTGGAAAAAAAATCGGGAAATTTTTTGGGAAAAATCGGGAAATTTGGGGGGGAAATTGGAAAATTTTCGGGGAAAAAAAATCGGGAACAAAATTCTGGAAAATTCGGGGGAAATGTTGGGGAAAATTCGGGAAAAAAAAAGTTGGAAAAAAAATTTGGAAAAATTCCGGGAATTTTTTTTTTTTTAAATCGGGAAGAGTTTGTAATTAAGCAGTGAAATAACAATTTAAAAATGAATAAATTCATAAATTAATAATAATAAATGAAAACCAAAACAATAAATGAACAATTCGACAAATTTTGGACAAATTTTGGGATTTATTTGGAATTTTTTTCAGGCGAAATATCCCCAGAGGAAGGAGGCCACGCCCATCAGCCCCAAGGCGTTGGCGTTGACCAATCGGATCCAGCGCGGGTCCTCGGGGGGCGTGGCCTCGGCGGGAGAGGCTCCTCCCCCTCCTGAGGCCACGCCCCCCGCGCCAGGCTCCGCCCCCCGCGCTGCTGCTGCTGCTTCCGGGTCTGAAATTTGGGGAAATTTGGGGAAATTTGGGGAAAATTTGGGGAAATTTGGGAGAAAATAGGGGAATTTGGGGAAATTTACGGGAAAATTTGGGGAAATTTGGGGAAAATTTGGGGAAATTTGGGGAAATTTGGGGAAAATTTGGGGAAATTTGGGGAAAATTTGGGGAAATTTGGGGAAAATTTGGGGAAATTTGGGGAAAATTTGGGGAAATTTGGGGAAAATTTGGGGAAATTTGGGAGAAAATTTGGGGAACATTTGGGAAAATTTGGGAGAAAATAGGGGAATTTGGGGAAATTTAGGGGAAAATTTGGGGAAATTTGGGGAAATTTGGGGAAATTTGGGAGAAAATAGGGGAATTTGGGGAAATTTGGGGAAAATTTGGGGAAAATTTGGGGAAATTTGGGGAAATTTGGGAGAAAATAGGGGAATTTGGGGAAATTTGGGGAAAATTTGGGGAAATTTGGGGAAATTTGGGAGAAAATTTGGGGAAATTTGGGGAAAATTTGGGGATTTTTGGAGGAAATTAGCGAAATTTGGGGAAAATCTGGGGATTTTTGGGGAAATTTGAGAAATTTTAGGGAAAAATTGGGGGAAAATTTGGGGCTTTTGGGAGAAAATTGGGGATTTGGGGAGAATTTTGGGGATTTTGGGGGAATTTTGGAGGTTGGGGGAAAAACTGGGAATTTTGGGGAAATTTTGGGGATTTTGGGGGAAAGTTTGGGGAAATTTGGGGAATTTGGGAAAAATTTTGGGGAAAATTGGGGGAAAATTGGGGAAATTTGGGAGAAAATTGGGGAAATTTGGGGAATTTTTGAGAAAATCTGAGGATTTTGGGGAAACTTTGGGGATTTTGGGGATTTGGGGGAAAATTTTGGGGATTTTGGGAGAAAATTTTTTTTAAATTTGGGGGATTTTTTTAAAATTTGTGGATTTTGGGGAAGATTTGAAGAAAATTTGGGGAAATTTGGGGAGAAATTGGGAATTTTGGGGAATTTTAGGGAAAATTTGGGAATCTGGGGGAAAATTGGGAAAATTTGGAGAATTTTGGGAATTTGGAGGAAGATGTGAAGAAAATTCTGGGAAAATTGGGGAAATTTGGGGAATTTTAGGGAAAATTTGGGAATTTTGGGGGAAAGTTTGGGGATTTTGGGGAAAATTTTGGGAAAATTTGGGATTTTTGGGGAAAATTTTGGGCATTTTGGGGGAAATTTTGGGGAATTTGGGAATTTTGGGGATAATTCGTGGGTAATTTGGGGGAAATTGGGGAAAATTGGGGAATTTTTGAGGAAATTTGGGGATTTTTGGGGCCTCTCAGGATGCCCCAAAATCCTCAAATTTTCACCCACAAGATCCTAAAAATCCCAAATTTTTGTCCCCAAAACCCAAAAAATTCCAAATTCAGTCCCCAAATCCCCAAATTTTCACCCCCAAAACCCTAAAAATCCTGAATTTTCATCCCCAAAATCCCAATTTTTTGACCCCAAGTACCCAAATGTCCCAAATTTTGTTCCCGAAGATCCCAAAATCCCCGAATTTTCCTCCCCAAAACCCAAAATTTTTGTCCCCAGAACCCCAAAACCTCCAAATTTTCATCCCCAAGACCCAAAAATCCCAAATTCGATCCCCAAAATCCTAAATTTTCACCCAAAATTCCAAATTTTTATCCCAAACCACCCAAAACCTCCAAATTTTCGTTCCCAAAACTCAAAAAATCCCAAATTTTGCCCCCCGAATTCCCAAATTTTCATCCCAAACCCCAAAAAAATCCCAAATTTTGCTCTCCAACAACCAAATTTTTATCCCAAAATCTGAAATTTTTATCCCCAGAACCCCAAAAATGCCAAATTTTCACCCCAAAGCCTCAAAAAATCCCAAATTCAGCCCCAAAATTCCCAAATTTTCATCCCAAAAATCCCAAATTCGGCCCCAAAATTCCCAAATTTTCATCCCCAAATCCCCCAAAATCCCAAATTTTCACCTCAATCCCCCAAATTTTTGTCCCAACCCCCCAAAAATCCCAAATTCTGCCCCAAAAATTCCCAAATTTTCGCCGCAATCCTCCCAAAATTCCCAAATTTTCTCCCCAGCCCTCCAAATTTTTATCCCAAAGACCCCAAAAATCCCAAATTCGGTCCAAAAATCCCAATTTTTCACCCCAAAGATCCTTTAATCCCCAAATTCAGCCCCAAAAATCCCACATTTGGCCCCAAAATTTTTTAAAAATCCCAAATTTTGGTCCCTGAAACCCCAATTTTCATCTCAACTCTCCCAAAAATCCCAAATTCAGCCCCAAAAATCCCAAATTTGGCCCCAAAACAACAAAAAAAAAATCACAGATTTTGTCCCCAAAACCCTCGGTTTTTGTTCCCAAACCCCCAAATCTTCGTCCCCAAAACCCCAAAAATCCCAAATTTTCACCCAAAGATCCCGAAAATCCCAAATTCAGCCCCAACCAAGAAAAAATCCCAAACTGAGTCCCCAAAATCCCAAATTTTCACCCCAAACCCCCAAATTTTTAACCCAAACCTCCCAAAAATCCCAGATTTTCACCCAAAGATCCCGAAAATCCCAAATTCGGCCCCAAAAATCCCAAATTTTCATCCCAAAGACCCAAAAATACCAAATTTTGGCCCCAAAACATAAAAATTTCACAAATTTTCATCCCCAAAACCCCAAATTTTCGTCCCAAATCCCAAAATTTTCATTCCCAGACCCCAAAAATCTCAAATTTTGGTCCCCAAGACCCCAAATTTTCATCTCAAAACCCCAAACTTGTGCCCCAAGACCCGAAAAATCCCAGATTTTCACCCCAAACCCCAAACTTTTATCCCAAACCCCCAAAAATCCCAAATTCTGCCCCAAAAAACCAAAAAAAATTCCCAAATTTGCCCCCAAAAAAACCCAAATTTTCACCCCAAACCTCAAAAAATCCCGAATTTTCACCCCAAAGACCCCAAAAAATCCCAGATTTTGTCCCCAAAACCCAAAAAATACCAAATTTGGCTCCAAAAGCTCTGAAAATCCCGAATTTTCACCCCCAAAACCCCAAAATTTTATTTCCAAGACCCCAAAATCCCAAATTTTCATCCCAACGACGCCAAAAATCCCAAATTTGGCCCCAAAACCCCCGAAAATCCCAAATTTTCATCCCCAAAATCCAAGTTTCTTGTCCCCAAGACCCCAAAAGTCTGAAATTTTGATCCCCAATTCCCAAATTTCCTCCCTAAACCCCCAAATATTCAACTCGAACCCCCAAAAAATCCCAAATTTTTGTCCCAACGACCCAAAAATCTCAATTTTTTTCCTCTCCAAACCCCAAATTTTCATCCCAAAACCCCAAATTTTCACCCCAAACCTCCCCAAAATCCCGATTTTTTGACCCCAAACCCCCCAAATATTTTCGCACACGCCCCAAAAATCCCCAAAATTTGGGTTTTACCGCCGAGGGCGATCGCTGAGTCCTTGGGCGCGTCGAGGTCGATCCGCGGCTCGCGGCTGTTCCGGAGGCTGAACACCAACCTGTGCAGCTGGGGAGCCAAAATTCGGGGAAATCGACCCAAAATTCGGGAAGATCGACCCAAAATTCGGGAAAATCGACCCAAAATTTGGGAAAATCGACCCAAAATTTGGGAAAATCGACCCAAAATTTGGGAAAATCGACCCAAAATTCGGGAAGATCGACCCAAAAATTGGGAAAATCGACCCAAAATTTGGGAAAATCGACCCAAAATTTGGGAAGATCGACCCAAAATTCGGGAAGATCGACCCAAAATTTGGGAAAATCGACCCAAAATTCGGGGAAATCGACCCAAAATTTGGGAAAATCGACCCAAAATTCGGGAAGATCGACCCAAAAATTGGGAAGATCGACCCAAAATTGACCAAAATTGACCCAAAATTGGAAAAATTGCCTCAAAATTCAGAAAATTAAAAAAAAAAAATCTGGAGAAATTGACCCAAAATTCGGGAAAATCGACCCAAAATTCGGGGAAATAGACCCAAAATTCGGGAAAATCGACCCAAAATTCGGGGAAATCGACCCAAAATTTGGGGAAATCGACCCAAAATTTGGGGAAATCGACCCAAAATTTGGGAAAATCCACCCAGAATTGACCAAAATTGACCCAAAATTGGAAAAATTGCCTCAAAATTCAGAAAATTAAAAAAAAAAAAAAATCTGGAGAAATTGACCCAAAATTCGGGAAAATCGACCCAAAATTTGGAAAAACTGCAGAAAAAAATTGAAAAGTTGCCTCAAAATTCACAAAAATTTCCCCAAAATTCAGAAAATTAAAGAAAAAAAATTGGAGAAATTGACCCAAAATTTGGGAAGATGGACCCAAAAATTAGGATGATCAACCCAAAATTGACCAAAATTGGAAAAAATGCAAAAAAAATTGAAAAAAAGTCTCAAAATTCAGAGAAATTGTCCAAAATTCAGAAAATTAAAAAAAAAAAATCGAGAAATTGACCCAAAAATTGGGAAAATTGGGAAAATTGACCCAGAATTGACCAAACTTGACCCAAAATTGGAAAAATTGCAAAAATATTTGGAAAAATCACATCAAAATTCACAGAAATTGCTCCAAAATTCAGGGAAATCGACCCCAAAATCGGGAAAATTGACCCAAAATTTCAGAAAATCGACCCAAAATTGACCAAAATTGACCCAAAATTGGAAAAATTGCAAAAAAAAAAAAGAAAAATTGGAGGAAAAAATCGAAAAATTGCTTCAAAATTCACATAAATTGCCCCAAAATTCAGAAAATTCCCTCAAAAATTTGGAGAAATTGACCCAAAATTCACAGAAATCCCCCCAGAATTACCCAGAATTCACCTGTGCAGCTGGGGGAGCAGAATTCCCCAAAATCGACCCAAAATTTGGGAAAATCTACCCCAAATTTGGGAAAATTGACCCAGAATTGACCAAAATCTCCCCAAAATTTGGAAAAATCGCCTCAAAACTCACGGGAATTCAGAAAAATTGCACCAAAAAATTGTAAGAGTTGCCCCAAAATTCAGAAAAATTGCCTCAAAATCCAGAGTAATTGCCCCAAAATTCACAAAAATCGACCCAAAATTCAGAGGAATTGCCCCAAAATTTGTGGCAAAATTTGCTCCGAAAAAATCAGGAAAAAAAATCGACAAAAAAATCGGGAAAAAATGGAAAAAAATTGAGGGAAAACCGGGGGGACAAAAGAAAAAAATGGAAAAAAAAAAACCAAACGGAAAAAACTGGAAAAATTCAGGAAAAAATCGGGGGGAAATGGGAAAAAATTATGACCAAAAAAGCTAAAACAAAGATAAAAATTTCGAAAAAATTGAAAAAAGAAAATTAAAAAAAAAAAGAAAAAATGAGAAAAAAATGCAAAGAAAAATTCGAAAAAGATCAGAAAGAAAGGAAAAAAAATCGTAAAAAAAAAAAAAAAGAAGTGGAAAAAAACCGCAAAAAAACCCGCTTAAAAATGGGAAAAAATTGGGGGAAAAATCAGGGAAAAAATCGGGAAAAAAATCGGGGAAAAATCGGGGAAAAATCGGGAAAAAACGGGAAAAATGGGGAAAAAATCTGGAAAAAGGCAGAAAAATCGGGAAGATCGGGGAAAAATCGGGAAAAATCGGGGGAAAATCGGGAAGATCGGGGAAAATCGGGGAAAAAATCGGGAAAATCGGGAAAAAATCTGGAAAAAGGCGGGAAAATCGGGAAGATCGGGGAAAATCGGGGAAAATCGGAAAAATCGGGGAAAATCGGGAAAATCGGGAAAAAATCTGGAAAAAGGCGGGAAAAGTCGGGAAAATCGGGGAAAATCGGAAAAAATCGGGAAAATCGGGAAAAAAATCTGGGAAAAGGCGGAAAAAATCGGGAAAATCGGGAAAAAAATCTGGGAAAAGGCGGAAAAAATCGGGAAAATCGGAAAAAAAATCTGGGAAAAGGCGGAAAAAGTCGGGAAGATCGGAAAAATCGGGGAAAATCGGGGAAAAATCGGGAAAAATGGAAGAAAAGTCGGAGAAAAATCGGGAAAAAATCGGGAAAAATCGGAAAACTCAGGAAAAAATCGGGAAAAAAAAACCCCAAAATAGGAAAATTTTCGGAAAAAATTCCGAATACTCACGTGAACTTTGGGGATCGCTGGATAGCAGAAGGAGACCCCCAGGACGATGGCGCAGGTGAGCAGGAAGAGCAGCACGGGGGTCTTGGGTGGCCATTTTGGGGCAATTTTGGTCATTTTGGGTCATTTTGGGACATATGCCATGAAAAAAATTGGAAAAAAATACCGAAAAACCCCCAAAAATCAGGAAAAAATTGAGAAGTAATTCTTGAAAACCTCGGGAAAATGAGTTTAAAAAATCGAGAAAAATGGGGAAAAAAATGGAAAAAATGGGGAAAAAATCGGAAAAAAATCAGAAAAAAATCGGAAAAAAATCGGAAAAAATCGAAAAAATTGCAAAAAAAATCGGGAAAAAACGGGAAAAAAATCGGGAAAAATTCCGAATACTCACATGAACTTTTGGAATGGCTGGATAGCAGAAGGAGACGCCCAGGACGATGGCGCAGGTGAGCAGGAAGAGCAGCACGGCGAAGTGCAGGTAGTGCAGGCACCGCCCTGAGCCATTTTGGATGAATTCGAAAAAATCGAAAAAAAAAAGGAAAAAAATACCAAAAAATACCAAAAAAAAACCCCCAAAAATCAGGAAAAAATTGAAAAGAAATTCTTGAGAACCTCGGGAAAAGGAGTTTAAAAAATCGAAAAAAATCGGAAAAAAAACCCGAAAAAAATCGGAAAAAAATCGGAAAAAAATCGGAAAAAATCAGAAAAAAAATTAAAAAAAATGCAAAAAAATCGGAGAAAAAAGGGGAAAAAATCGGGAAAAATTCCGAATACTCACATGAACTTTTGGAATGGCCGGATAGCAGAAGGAGACGCCCAGGACGATGGCGCAGGTGATGAGGAAGAGCAGCACGGCGAAGTGCAGGTAGTGCAGGCCGCAGAGCAGCGCTGGGCACCGCCCGGGGCTGCCGCACGACCCCGAGCCCAACAGGAACTCGGGGATCAGCCGAGCCAGGCCCAGCCCCAGACCCCCCAGCAGACCCCAAAAGGCACCCTGGGAGTGGAAAAATTTAAAAAAAATTTTTTAAAAAAAATCTATTTTTAAATTTATTTATTTATTTCTTTTTTTAAAAACTTCTCCCCCATTTTTTTCCTCTGTTTTTTCCCATTTTCCCCCCGTTTTCCAATCTTTTTTCTCCTCTTTTTTCCCCATTTTCCCACCATTTTCCCGCCATTTTTCCCCCATTTTTCCACCGTCTTTTCCCTATTTTTTTCTCATTTTTTGCTATTTTTCCCCCATTTTTTTCTCTTTTTTTCCCATTTTCCAATTTTTTTCCAATTTTTTTCTCTTTTTTTTCCCAATTTTTCCCCATTTTTCCCCATATTTCCCCATATTTTCTCTCTATGTTCCCTGTTTCCCCCAATTTTTTTCCATTTTTCCCCAAATTTTCCCCCTATTTTCCCCATTTTTTTCTTTTTTCCCCATTTCCCCCCATATTTTCCCCATATTTTCTATGTTCCCGGTTTTTCCTCATTTTTTCCCCAATTCTTTCCCTATTTTTTCCCATTTTCCCATTTTTTCACCATATTTTCACCAATTCTTTCAGCATTTTTCCCCAATTTTTTTCCATTTTTCCCCCATATTTTCCCCATTTTTTCCCCATATTTCCCCCATTTTTTGCTCTATTTTCCTCATTTTTTCACCTATTTCCCCCATTTTTTTTTCCTTTTTCCCCTCCCCCATCCCCCCCATGTCCCCAGGTGTCCCCAGGTGTCCCCAGGTGTCCCCAGGTGTCACTCACAGGTTCATTCACCCTGGGCACGAACACAGCCGGGAAGAACACCTGCCAGGTGAGCCCACGGCACCCAAAATCCCTTTTTTTCCTCCCCATTTTTTCCCATTTTTTCCCGGGTTTTTTTTCCATATTTTCCCCGTTTTCTCCCCATTTTTTCACCATTTTTCCACCATTTTTTCACCATTTTCCCCTGTATTTTCCCCATTTTCCCCCCATTTTTTCCCCATATTTTCCCCTTTATTTTCCCCATTTTTTCCCCATTTTCCCCCCATTTCCCTCCGTATTTTCTCTCTATTTTCACCATTTTCCCCCAATTTTTTCCCCATTTTTTCCCATTTCCCCCCCATTTTTCCCCCTTATTTCCCCCTTTTTTCCCATTTCCCCCCATATTTTCCTCATTTTTCCCAGTCTCTTTCCCCATTTTCTCCCCATTTTTTCCACTTATTTCTCCCATTTTTCCCTCTATTTCCCCTTTTTTTTCACCTATTTTCCCCCTTTTTTTTCCCCCTTTCTCCCCCCAGGTGTGTTTTTCTCTCCCACCTGTCCCCAGGTGTCCCCAAGTGTCCCCAGGTGACCCAAAATCCCATTTTCCCCCCATATTTCCCCTTATTTTCCCAATTTTTTTCCCAATTTTCCCCATTTTTTCACCTATTTTCCCCGGTTTTTTTCCTTTTTTTCCCGTTTTTTTTTTTTATTTTCCCCTCCCACCTGTCCCCAGGTGTCCCCAGGTGTCCCCAGGTGTCCCCAGGTGTCACTCACGGGCTCGTTGACCCTGGGCACGAACACGGCCAGCGCCAGCTGAGCCCACGTCACCCAAAATCCCTTTTTTCTCCTCATTTCTTCCCCATTTTTTCACCATTTTTTCACCATTTTTTCACTGTATTTTCCCCATTTTTCCCCTATTTTTCCCCCATTTTTCTCCATTTTTTCACCATTTCTTCCCCGTACTTTCCCTTTTTTCTTCTCCAGTTTTTCCCCATTTTTTCCCCATTTTACCCCCATTTTTTCACCATATTCTCACCCATTTTTTCCCTATTTTCTCCCCATATTTCCCCCTTATTTCCCCCATTTTTGCCCTATTTTCGCCATTTTTCCACCATTTCCCCCCAATTTTTTCCCCCTATTTTCCCCATTCTTTTTCCCTTTTTTTCCCCATTTCCCCCCCATATTTCTCCCTTATTTCCCCCATTTTTTGCCTTATTTTGGCCATTTTTCCACATTTTCTCCCCATTTTTCCCCCATTTTTTCCCCAATTTTTTCCCCCATTTTTCCCTCTATTTCCCCCATTTTTTCACCTATTTTCTCCATTTTTTCCACATATTTCCCCCATTTTTCGTCCTATTTTCCCCATTTCTTCCCCTTATTTTCCCCTTTTTTTCATTTTTTCCCCATTTTTCCCCATTTTTTCCCATTTTTCCTCCATTTTTTTCTAATTTTTTCCTCATATTTTCCTCATTTTTTCCCCCATTTTCCCCCTTATTTCCCCCCTTTTTTTCTCCATTTTCCCCATTTTTCTCCCATTTTTTCCCAGATTTTTTTCCCATTCTTCCCCCAGGTGCGCCCAGGTTTGTTTTTCCCACCCAGGTGTGCCCAGGTGTGCCAAAATCCAATTTTTTCCTCATTTTTTCCCATATTTCCCCCATTTTTTCCCATATTTTCCCCATTTTTTCACCTATTTTCCCCATTTTTTCTCCTTTTTTTCCCGGGTTTTTTTTATTTTTCCCCTCCCACCTGTCCCCAGGTGTCCCCAGGTGTCCCCAGGTGTCCCCAGGTGTCACTCACCGGCTCGTTGACCCTGGGCACGAACACGGCCAGGAAGAACACGGCAGCCACGGGCGGCGCCAGGTACGAGGCCAAGGCTTGCATGTAATCGAAGAGTTGTCCTCCCCGAGCTGCCTCCACCACAGGCAGCCAGGCCAGGCTCAGCCCCACCATGGCCAGCACCCAGCACCTGCCGGACAGGTGAGAGCTCACCTGAGGTCACCCCAAAAAAAATTTGGGATCTCTACGACATCCACAACCCAAAATTCGGGAGCTCAAAGTCACCTGGGACACGAAAAATGCATTTTTTGACACTTAAGAACCTCAAAATTTGGGTTCCTTGAGGTCACCTGATGTCACCTGAGGTCACCTGATGTCACCTGAGGTCACCTGAGGTCACTCAAAAAAAATTTGGGACCTCTACGACCTCCGGAAGCAAAAATTTGGGAGCTCAAAGTTACATGGGAGGCAAAAAATTGCAATTTTTGGGGTCATTTTGAGCCAAAATTTGGGGGTTTTGATCACCTGAGAATCCCAAATTTGGTTTCTTGAGGTCACCTGAGGTCACCTGAGATGATCCCAAAAAAAATCGGAATCGTTTGAGTACTTGGAAGCCAAAATTCGGGAGCTCAAAGTCACCTGAGACCCCAAAATTTGGGATTTTTGAGACTTGAGAAACTCTAAATTTGGGATTTTTGGTCACCTGAGAGTCCCAAATTTGGGGTCAGCCCCAGGCCAGGCTGAGTCCCACCATGGCCAGCACCCAGCACCTGCCGGACAGGTGAGAGCTCACCTGAGGTCACCTGAGGTCACCCCAAAAAAAATTTGGCATCTCTACGACCTCCGGAAGCCAAAAAACTGGCATTTCTAAGGCCATTCTGAGCCAAACTTTGGGGGCTTTGGGTATCTGAGAACCTCAAAATTTGGGTTCTTCGAGGTCACCTGGACAGGTGAGGTCACCTGAGATCACCTGAGGTCACCTGAGGTCACCCAAAAAAAATTTGGGATCTCTACGACCTCCGGAAGCGAAAATTCGGGAGCTCAAAGTCAACCGAGAGGTGAAATTTTGGAATTTTTGGACACCTGAGAGTCCCAAATTTGGGTATTTCATGGTCACCTGGACAGGTGAGGTCACCTGAGGTCACCTGAGGTCACCCAAAAAAATTTTGGGATCTCTACGACCTCTGGAAGCCAAAATTTGGGAGCTCAAAGTCACCCGGAAGCCAAAAAATTGGCGTTTCTAAGGTTATTTTGAGCCCAAATTTTGGTTTTTGGACACCTGAGAACCTCAAAATTTGAGTATTTCAAGGTCGTTTGGACAGGTGAGGTCACCTGAGGTCACCTGAGGTCACCCCCAAAAAATTCGGGATCTCCAGGAGCTCTGGAACCCAAAATTCGGGAGCTCAAAGTCACATGGGAGGCAAAAATTGCTTTTTATTTTTGCTCATTTTGAGCCAAAATTTGGGGTTTTTGGACACCTGAGAATTCCAAATTTGGGTTTTTGAGGTCACCTGAGGTCACCTGAGATGATCCCAAAAAAATTCGGAATCGTTTGAGTTCCTGGAAGCCAAAATTTGGGAGCTCAAAGTCACCCGAGAGGCGAAATTATGGAATTTTTGGGCACCTGAGAACCTCAAAATTTGGGTTCCTCGAGGTCACCTGGACAGGTGAGGTCACCTGAGGTCACCTGAGGTCACCTGAGGTCACCCAAAAAAAGATTTGGGATCTCTACGACATCCACAACCCAAAATTTGGGAGCTCAAAGTCACCTGGGGACACGAAAATTGCATTTTTTGGGGTCACTTTGATGGTAAATTTTGGGATCCTCGAGGTCACCTGGACAGGTGAGGTCACCTGAGGTCACCTGAGATGATCCCAAAAAAAATTTGGGATCTCTACGACCTCCGGAAGGAAAAAATTCGGGAGCTCAAAATCACCCGAGAGGCAAAATTTTGGAATTTTTGGGCACCTGAGAACCTCAAAATTTGGGGTCCTCGAGGTCACCTGGACAGGTGAGGTCACCTGAGGTCACCTGAGGTCACCCCAAAAAAATTTGGGATCTCTACGACATCCACAACCCAAAATTCGGGAGCTCAAAGTCACCTGGGACACAAAAATTGCATTTTTTGGGGTCACTTTGATGGTAAATTTTGGGGTCCTCGAGGTCACCTGGACAGGTGAGGTCACCTGAGGTCACCTGAGATGAGCCAAAAAAAATTTGGGATCTCTACGACCTCCGGAAGTGAAAATTTGGGAGCTCAAAGTCAACCAAGAGGCAAAATTTTGGAATTTTTGGGCACCTGAGAACCTCAAAATTTGGGTTCCTCGAGGTCACCTGGACAGGTGAGGTCACCTGAGATCACCTGAGGTCATCCCAAAAAAATTTTGGGATCTCTACGATCTCCGGAAGTGAAAATTCGGGAGCTCGAAGTCACACGGAAGCCAAAAAATTGGCGTTTCTAAGGTCATTTTGAGCCCAAATTTTGGTTTTTGGACACCTGAGAGTCCCAAATTTGGGTTCTTGAGGTCACCTGAGGTCACCTGAGATGATCCCAAAAAAATTTGGGGTCTCCACGACCTCCAGAAGTCAAAATTTGGGAGCTCAAAGTCACCCGGGAGCCCAAAATTTGGGATTTTTGAGACTTGAGAAACTCAACTTTGGGATTTTTGGACACCTGGAAGTCCCAAACTTTGGGTCCTCGAGGTCACCTGAGGTCACGTGAGAACACCTGAGGTCACCTGAGATGGTCCCCAAAAAATTCAGGATTTCCAGGAGCTCCGGAACCCAAAATTTGGGAGCCCAAAGTCACCTGGGAGCCCAAAATTTGCAGTTTTTGACACCTGAGAACCCCAATTTTTGTATTTTTTGACACCTGTGAATCCCAAATATTTGGTTCTTGAGGTCATCTGAGGTCACCTGAAAACACCTGAGGTCACCTCAGGTCACCCCAAAAAAATTCAGGATCTCCAGGAGCTCCATAACCCAAAATTTGGGAGCTCAAAATCACCTGAGACCCCAAAATTTGGAACTTTTGCAGTCACTTGGAACCACCGAATTTTGGGTGTTTTGTCACTTGAGAACCCAAAATTTTGGATTTTTGGACACCTGAGAGTCCCAAATTTGGGTTTTTGAGGTCACCTGAGATCATCCCAAAAAAATTCGGGATCTCCAGGAGCTCTGGAACCCAAAATTCGGGAGCCCAAAGTCACCCGGGAGCTCAAAATTTGGGATTTTTGAGACTTGAGAAACCCAATTTGGGGATTTTTGGACACCTGGAAGTCCCAAAATTTTAGTTCTTGGGGTCACCTGAGGTCACCTGAGAACACCTGAGGTCACCTGAGGTCACCCCAAAAAAATTTGGCATCTCCAGGACCTCCAGAACCCAAAATTCGGGAGCTCAAAATCACCTGAGACCCCAAAAATTTGGAACTTCTGAGGTCAATTTGACCCGAAATTTGGGGGTTTGGACACCTGAGAACCTCAAATTTTGGGATTTTTTTGTCACCTGAGAATCCCAAATTTGGGTCCTTGAGGTCACCTGAGGTCACTTGAGGTCATCCTGAAAAAATTCGAGATCGTTTGAGTATTTGGAACCCAAACTTCGGGAGCTCAAAAACACCTGAGACCCCAAAATTTGGGTCTTTTGTGGACACTTGGAATGACAAAATTTGGGGATTTTTGTCACCTGAGAGCCCAATATTTGGAATTTTTAGACACTTGAGAGTCCCAAATTTGGGTTCTTGAGGTCACCTGAGGTCACCTGAGGTCATCCCCAAAACATTTGGGATCTCCAGGAGCTCCGGAACCCAAAATTTGGGAGGCCAAAGTCACCCGGGAGCCCAAAATTTGGGATTTTTGAGACTTGAGAAACTCAAATTTGTGATTTTTGGACACCTGTGAGTCCCAAATTTTTAGTTCTTGAGGTCACCTGAGGTCACCTGAAAACACCTGAGGTCACCCAAGGTCACCCCAAAAAAATTTGAAATCTCCACGACCTCCAGAAGTGAAAATTCAGGAGCTCAAAGTCACCTGAGTCCCCAAAATCTGCGATTTTTGAAGTCACCATTGCCCCTCATTGGTGGCCATGTTGGATAGATCACTTGGCCGCCATCTTGGGCGCCATTTTGGGCCGCCATCTTGGATTGTTGGTGGCCATATTGGGAAGTCACATGGGGGTGGCCATATTGGGAAGTCACATGGGGGCAGCCATGTTGGGGGTCACATGGGGGCAGACATGTTGGGGGTCACATGGAGGCAGCCATGTTGGGTGTCACATGGGGGTGGCCATGTTGGGGGTCACATGGGGGCAGCCATGTTGGGGGTCACATGGGGGCAGCCATGTTGGAAAGTCACATGGGGCAGCCATGTTGGGGGTCACATGGGGCAGCCATGTTGGGGGTCACATGGGGGCAGCCATGTTGGAAAGTCACATGGGGCAGCCATATTGGGAAGTCACATGGGGCAGCCATATTGGGAAGACACATGGGGTGGCCATATTGGATGGTAACATAGGTGGCCATATTGGGCGGCCATTTTGGATGGTCATGTGGGCGGCCATATTGGATGGTCCTTTTCAGTGGCCATATTGGTGGCCATCTTGAATAGCCACATTGGCAGCCATATTGAGTAGATGGGTCACTTGGTGGCCATATTGGATAAGTCCCTTGGTGGCCATATTGGATAAGTCACTTGGCAGCCATATTGGGCAGCCATATTGTGTGTTTGGGTCACTTGGTGGCCATATTGGCAGCCATATTGGATGGTCTTTTCGGTGGCCATATTGGTGGCCATCTTGAATAGTTACATTGGCAGCCATATTGAGTGGATGGGTCACTTGGTGGCCATATTGGATAAGTCACTTGGCCGCCATATTGGCAGCCATATTGCGTGTTTGGGTCACTTGGTGGCCATCTTGGCAGCCATATTGGATAAGTCAATTGGCGACCACGTTGAATGGATGGGTCACTTGGTGGCCATTTTGGCAGCCATATTGGATAAATCACTAGGCGGCCATATTGGATAAGTCAATTGGTGGCCATCTTGGATAGGTGGGTCACTCGGCAGCCATTTCGGCTACCATATTGGATAAGTCACTTGGTGGTCACATTGGCAGCCATATTGGATGGTCATTTCTGGTGGCCATATTGGGTGGCCATCTTGAATGGTCACTTGGTGGCCATGTTGAGTGGGTGGGTCACTTGGTGGCCATATTGGTAGCCATATTGGATAAGTCAATTGGCGGCCATCTTGGATAGGTGAGTCACTTGGTGGCCATATTGGATAAATCACTTGGTGGCCATATTGGATAAGTCACTTGGTGGCCATCTTGGATAAACCACTTGGTGGCCATCTTGGTGGCCATATTGGATAAGACAATTGGAGGCCATCTTGGGTGGGTGGGTCACTTGGTGGCCATATTGGGCAGCCATCCTGTGTGTTTGGGTCACTTGGTGGTCATCTTGGTGGCCATCTTGGATAAATCATTTGGTGGCCATCTTGTGTGTTTGGGTCACTTGGTGGCCATCTTGGTGGCCATCTTGGATAAATCATTTGGTGGCCATATTGGGCAGCCATCCTGTGTGTTTGGGTCACTTGGTGGCCATCTTGGTGGCCATCTTGGATAAATCATTTGGCAGCCATCTTGGTGGCCATATTGGATAAGTCAATTGGAGGCCATCTTGGGTGGGTGGGTCACTTGGTGGCCATATTGGGCAGCCATCCTGTATGTTTGGGTCACTTGGTGGCCATCTTGGTGGCCATCTTGGATAAATCATTTGGTGGCCATATTGGGCAGCCATCTTGTGTGTTTGGGTCACTTGGTGGCCATCTTGGTGGCCATCTTGGATAAATCATTTGGTGGCCATCTTGGTGACCACATTATGCAAATCACTTGGCGGCCATATTGGATAAGTCACTTGGCGGCCATATTGGGTGGCCATCTTGAATGGTCACATTGGTGGCCATGTTGAGTGGGTGGGTCACTTGGTGGCCATATTGGTAGCCATATTGGATAAGTCAATTGGTGGCCATCTTGGATAGGTGGGTCACTTGGTGGCCATATTGGATAAGTCACTTGGTGGCCATCTTGGATAAACCACTTGGTGGCCATCTTGGTGGCCATCTTGGATAAATCATTTGGTGGCCATATTGGGCAACCATCTTGAATGGTCACATTGGTGGCCATGTTGAGTGGGTGGGTCACTTGGTGGCCATATTGGTAGCCATATTGGATAAGTCAATTGGTGGCCATCTTGGATAGGTGGGTCACTTGGTGGCCATATTGGATAAATCACTTGGCGGCCATGTTGGATTAGTCACTTGGTGGCCATCTTGGATAAACCACTTGGTGGCCATCTTGGATAAATCATTTGGTGGCCATCTTGGGCAGCCATCTTGGATAAACCACTTGGTGGCCATCTTGGTGACCACATTATGCAAATCCCTTGGTGGCCATATTGGATGGATGAGTCAGCAATATCGGCAGCCATATTGGTTCAGTCGTTTATCACAGCCCCCCCCGTGGCCCCGCCCCCTCCTCACCTTCCGGCCAACAGGAGATGCTTTGGCCCCGCCCGGGGGCGGAGCTTCTGATAAACGTCCAAGGTGAAAAGAGCCCCGGAGCTTGCGAAAATGGAGGCCAACGATGACATCAGCGCCGCCAAAACCACGGCCAGCATCAGCCCCCGCAGCCCTGGGGGGGAGAATGATGTTAATTAATTAGTAATTATTCTAATTAGAGGGAAATCGGTGAAAAAATGGCGTTAATAGGCCCAAAAATTGAGTTATTAGGCCCAAAAATGACAATATTAAGCCCAAAAATGACGTGGGTTAATTAATCACTAATAACACCCAATTACCATAATAAAGCCCAAATCACCCCTAGTTTCCACTAATAAACCCTTAATTACCCCAAATTATCACTAATAAACCCGTAATTACCCCTAATTATCACTAATAGCACACTAGTAACTCCTAATAATGCCCTAAAAATTCCCAATACTAATTACCTTCTAATTGTCCCTAATAACACTTAATAAGCCCTAATTACAGTTAGTAACAGCTTAATTATCCCTTAATAATCCCCTGATTAGCACTAATAAACCCCTAATTAACCCAAATAACAAACACTCTAAAAACCACTAATTATTCCTAATAATGCACTAGTAACTCCTAATAGAGCCTTTAAAATAGGTCAGTTAATGACGAATTGGTTAATTAATGACCAATGGGTTAATGAATCACTAATTACCCCCTTATTGCCACGAATAAACCCCTAATTGCCACTAATAAACCCCTAATTAATCTTAATAACACCTTAGAAAACACTAATTATTCCTAATAATGCACTAATAACTCCTAATAAAGCCCTTAAGATTGCTTAATTAACCACTATTGGGTTAATTAATGATCAATGGGTTAATGAATCACTAATAACCCCCTAATTACCAGTAATAAACCCCTAATTAATCTTCATAACACCTTAGAAAACACTAATTATTCCTAATAATGCACTAATAATTCCTAATAGAGCCCTTAAAAAGGGTTAGTTAATGACCAATGGGTTAATGAATCTCTAATAACAGCCTAATTGCCACTAATAAAGCCTTAATTACCACTAATTACCACTAATAAACTCCTAATTACTCAGAATTATCACTAATAATGCACTTGTAACTCCTGATAATTTCCTAAAAATGCCCAATAATCACTAATTACCCCTTAATTAGTCCTAGTAATGCCCCAATTACCCCAATTATGGCTAATAACAGCTTAGCTATCCCTTAATAACCCCCTAATTACCATTAATTAACCCAAATAACACCCTAAAAACCACTAATTACTCCTAATAACGCACTAATAACTCCTAATAGAGCCCTTAAAATAGGTCAGTTAATGACGAATGGATTAATTAATCACCAATGGGTTAATGAATCACTAATAACCGCCTAATTGCCACTAATAAACCCCTAATTACCACTAATAAACCCCTAATTACCACTAATAACACCTCAGAAAACGCTAATTATTCCTAATAACACACTAATAACTCCTAATAAAGTTCTTAAGATAGCTTAATTGACGACTATTGGGTTAATTAATGATCAATGGGTTAATGAATCACTAATAACCCCCTAATTACCAGTAATAAACCCCTAATTAATCTTCATAACACCTTAGAAAACACTAATTATTCCTAATAATGCACTAATAATTCCTAATAGAGCCCTTAAAATGGGTTAGTTAATGACCAATGGGTTAATGAATCTCTAATAACAGCCTAATTGCCACTAATAAAGCCTTAATTACCACTAATTACCACTAATAAACCCCTAATTACTCAGAATTATCACTAATAATGCACTTGTAACTCCTGATAATTTCCTAAAAATGCCCAATAATCACTAATTACCCCTTAATTAGTCCTAGTAATGCCCCAATTACCCCAATTATGGCTAATAACAGCTTAGTTATCCCTTAATAACCCCCTAATTACCATTAATTAACCCAAATAACACCCTAAAAACCACTAATTACTCCTAATAACGCACTAATAACTCCTAATAGAGCCCTTAAAATAGGTCAGTTAATGACGAATGGGTTAATTAATCACCAATGGGTTAATGAATTACTAATAACCGCCTAATTGCCGCTAATAAACCCCTAATTACCACTAATAAACCCCTAATTAATCTTAATAACACATTAGAAATCACTAATTATTCCTAATAATGCCCTAATAACTCCGAATAAAGCCCTTAAGATAGCTAAATTAACCGCTATTGGGTTAATTAATGATCAATAGGTTAATTAATAACTAATTACCGCTAATTAGCGCTAATTACCGTGGGGCAGCAGGCGGAGCACCAGGCGGGGATAGGCCACGTTGGAACAGCCCAGGGGGGAGCCGCAGGCTCGGGAGCAGACCTGGGGGTCAGCGCAGCCGACGACCTCTGCGGGGACCAGTATGGACCAGTATGGACCAGTATGGACCAGTATGGACCAGCGTGGACCAGTGTGGACCAGTATAAACCAAAAAAATCAATATAAACCAGTATAAACCAGTACGGACCAGTATAAACCAAAAAAATCAATATAAACCAGTATAAACCAGTATGGACCAGTATAAACCAAAAGAATCAGTATAAACCAGTATAAACCAGTATGGACCAGTATAAATCAGCATAAATCAGTATAAACCCGAAAAAATCAGTATAGACCAGTATGGACCAGTATGGACCAGTATGGACCAAAAAAATCAATATAAACCAGTATGGACCAGTATGGACCAGTATAAACCAAAAAAATCAATATAAACCAGTATAAACCAGTACGGACCAGTATAAACCAAAAAAATCAATATAAACCAGTATAAACCAGTACGGACCAGTATAAACCAAAAAAATCAATATAAACCAGTATAAACCAGTATGGACCAGTATGGACCAGTATGGACCAGTATGGACCAATATGGACGAGTATAAACCAAAAAAATCAATATAAACCAGTATGGACCAATATGGACCAGTATAAACCAAAAAAATCAATATAAATCAGTATAAACCAGTATGGACCAGTATAAACCAAAAGAATCAGTATAAACCAGTATGGACCAGTATGGACCAGTATAAACCAAAAAAATCAATATAAACCAGTATAAACCAGTATGGACCAGTATAAATCAGCATAAATCAGTATAAACCCGAAAAAATCAGTATAGACCAGTATGGACCAGTATGGGCCAGTATGGGCCAGTATGGACCAGTATAGACCAGTATGGGCCAGTATGGACCAGTTTGGACCAGTATGGACCAGTATAAACCAAAAAAATCAATATAAACCAGTATGGACCAGTATGGACCAGTTTGGACCAGTGTGGACCAGTATAAATCAGTATAACCCAAAAAATGGTATAGACCAGTATAAACCAGTAAAACCATGGTCATCTTGGCCGCCATATTGAATATATCCCTTAGCTGCCATCTTGGCCACCATCTATGCTATCCTCCCCAAAGTTGGGTAGCCATCTTGGCCACCATCTTGGCTATCACCCCAATGTCAGGCAGCCATCTTGGCCACCATCTTGGCTATCACCCCAATGTCAGGCAGCCATCTTGGCCACCATCTTGGCTATCACCCCCAATGTCAGGCAGCCATCTTGGCCGCCATATTGAATATATCCCTTAGCTGCCATCTTGGCCACCATCTTGGCTATCCCCTCCAATATCAGGTAGCCATATTGGCCGCCATCTTGAATATATCCCTTTGGCGCCATCTTGGCCGCCATCTTTGCTATCCCCACAAAGTCGGGCAGCCATCTTGGCCACCATCTTGGACGCCATCTTGGCTATCCCCCAAATGTCAGGTGGCCATCTTGGCAGCCATTTTGAAAACACCACTTAGCTGCCATCTTGGCCACCATCTTGGCTATTCCACTCAATGTCGGGCAGCCATCTTTGCAGCCATATTGAATGTACCCCTTAGCCGCCATCTTGGCCGCCATATTGAATAAACCCTTAGCTGCCATCTTGGCCACCATCTTGGCTATCACCCCCAATGTCAGGCAGCCATCTTGGCTGCCATATTTAATAAATCCTTAGCTGCCATCTTGGCCACCATCTTGGCTATTCCACTCAATGTCAGGCAGCCATTTTGGCCGCCATATTGAATATATCCCTTTGGCGTCATCTTGGCCGCCATCTTTGCTATCCCCCCCAAAGTTGGGTAGCCATCTTGGCCACCATCTTGGCTATTTCCCCCGTGTCGGGCGGCCATCTTGGCTGCCATATGGAATATATCTCTTAGCTGCCATCTTGGCCACCATCTTTGCTATTCCACTCGAAGTTGGGTAGCCATCTTGGCCACCATCTTGGCCGCCATCTTGGCTATCCCCCCAATGTTGGGCAGCCATCTTGGCCGCCATATTGAATATATCCCTTAGCTGCCATCTTGGCTGCCATCTTGGCTACCACCCCCAAAGTTGGATAGCCATCTTTCTGCCATCTTGAATACATCCCTTAGCCTCCATCGTAGCCGCCATCTTGGCTATTTCCCCCACAAAGTTGGGTAGCCATCTTGGCCGCCATCTTGGCTGTCCCCCCCAATCTCGGGCAGCCATACTGGCCGCCATCTTGGCTATCACCCCAATGTCAGGCAGCCATCTTGGCCACCTTATTGAATATATCCCTTCGCCACCATCTTGGCCACCATCTTGGCTATCCCTCCCAAAGTTGGGTAGCCATCTTGGCCACCATCTTGGCCACCATATTGAATATATCCCTTAGCCACCATCTTGGCCACCATCTTTGCTATCCCCCGCAAAGTTGAGTAGCCATCTTGGCCGACATATTGAATAAACACTTAGCTGCCATCTTGGCTATCCCTCCCAAAGTTGGGTAGCCATCTTGGCCACCATCTTGGCCGCCATCTTGGCTATCCCTCCCAAAGTTGGGTAGCCATCTTGGCCGTCATCTTTGCTATCACCTCAATATCAGTCAGCCATCTTGGCCGCCATATTGAATATACTCCTTAGCCACCATCTTGGTTATTCCACTCAATGTCTGGCAGCCATCATGGCCACCATATTGAACATACCTCTTGGCTGCCATCTTGGCTATCCCCCTCAAAGTTGGGTAGCCATCTTGGCCGCCATCTTGGCTATGCCCCCAATGTCGGACAGCCATCTTGGCTGCCATATTTAATAAACCCTTAGCCACCATCTTGGCTATGCCCCCAAAGTTAGGTAGCCATCTTGGCCACCATCTTGGCTATCCCCCCAATGTCAGGCAGCCATCTTGGCCACCATATTGAATACATCCCTTAACTGCCATCTTGGCCGCCATCTTGACTATCCCCCCCAAAGTTGGGTAGCCATCTTGGCCGCCATCTTGGCTATCACCCCAATGTCAGGTGGCCATCTTGGCCGCCATATTGAATAAACCCTTAGCCACCATCTTGGCCACCATCTTGGCTGCCATATTGAATAAACCCTTAGCTGCCATCTTGGCCACCATCTTGGCTAACACCCCCAAAGTCTGGTAGCCATCTTGGCCACCATCTTAGCCGCCACCTTGGCCGCCATCTTGGCTATGCCCCCAATGTCAGACAGCCATCTTGGCTGCCATATTTAATAAACCCTTAGCCGCCATCTTGGCTATGCCCCCAAAGTTAGGTAGCCAACTTGGCCACCATCTTGGCTATCCCCCCAATGTCAGGCATCCATCTTGGCCGCCATATTGAATACATCCCTTAACCGCCATCTTGGCTGCCATCTTGACTATCCCCCCCAAAGTTGGGTAGCCATCTTGGCCGCCATCTTGGCTATCACCCCAATGTCAGGTGGCCATCTTGGCCGCCATATTGAATAAACCCTTAGCTGCCATCTTGGCCACCATCTTGGCTGCCATATTGAATAAACCCTTAGCTGCCATCTTGGCCACCATCTTGGCTAACACCCCCAAAGTCTGGTAGCCATCTTGTTCACCATCTTAGCCGCCATTTTGGCTGCCATCTTGGCTATGCCCCCAATGTCAGACAGCCATTTTGGCTGCCATATTTAATAAACCGTTAGCCGCCATCTTGGCTATGCCCCCAAAGTTAGGTAGCCATCTTGGCCACCATCTTGGCTATCCCCCCAATGTCAGGCAGCCATCTTGGCCGCCACCTTGAACCCCCCCCTCCCCCCCCATCTTTGCCCTCCCCCCCACTCTCAGGTGGCCATCTGGGGGGGGCGGGGCAGGCTCTGACCCGGGAAGAGGACGCGGGCGGCCATGCCGGGCAGCACCATCAGGAACATGGGCAGCACCTTGAGGTAGCCGCAGAGGACGCAGCCTGCGCGGACGTGGGTGAGGGAGCGGCCGGCCAGGCAGCGCTGCACGATCACCTGCGGGGAGGGGCACCAGTTAGGGACTGGTTTGGGACCAGTTAGACCAGTTAGAGACCAGTTAGAGAGCAGGGATCCCAGTTAGGGACTGGTTTGGGACCAGTGAGACCAGTGAGAGAGCAGTTAGACCAGTGAGAGAGGAGGGATCCCAGTTAGGGACCAGTTACAGACCAGTTAGACCAGTGAGAGAGAAGAGATGCCAGTTAGGGACCAGTTAGACCAGTTAGAGATCAGTTAGACCAGTTAGAGACCAGTGAGACCAGTGAGAGAGCAGGGATTCCAGTTAGGGACCAGTTAGAGAGCAGAAATCCCAGTTAGGGACTGGTTTGGGACCGGTGAAAGAGCAGAGATCCCAGTTAAGGACTGGTTTGGGACCAGTGAGACCAGTGAGAGAGCAGGGATCCCAGTTAGGGACTGGTTTGAGACCAGTGAGAGACCACTTAGACCAGTGAGAGAGCAGGGATCCCAGTTAGGGACCAGTGAGAGAGCAGAGATTCCAGTTAGGGACCAGTTAGAGAGCAGGGATCCCAGTTAGGGACCAGTTAGACCAGTGAGAGAGCAGAGATCCCAGTTAGGGACTGGTTTGGGACCAGTGAGACCAGTTAGAGAGGAGGGATCCCAGTTAGGGACTGGTTTGAGACCAGTTAGACCAGTGAGAGAGCAGAGATCCCAGTTAGGGACTGGTTTGAGACCAGTGAGACCAGTGAGAGAGCAGGGATCCCAGTTAGGGACCAGTTATACCAGTTAGAGAGCAGGGATCCCAGTTAGGAACTGGTTTGGGACCAGTGAGACCAGTGAGAGAGCAGAAATCTCAGCTAGGGACTGGTTTGAGACCAGTGAGACCAGTTAGAGAGCAGTTAGAGATCAAAGATTCCAGTTAGAGACCAGTGAGACCAGTGAGAGAGCAGGGATCCCAGTTAGGAACTGGTTTGGGACCAGTGAGACCAGTGAGAGAGCAGTTAGAGATCAAAGATTCCAGTTAGAGACCAGTGAGACCAGTGAGAGAGCAGGGATCCCAGTTAGGGACCAGTTAGAGACCAGTTAGACCAGTTAGAGAGCAGGGATCCCAGTTAGGGACCAGTTAGACCAGTGAGACCAGTGAGAGAGCAGGGATCCCAGTTAGGGACCAGTTAGACCAGTGAGACCAGTGAGAGAGCAGGGATCCCAGTTAGGGACCAGTGAGAGACCAGTTAGACCAGTTAGGGACCAGAGATCCCACTTAGAGACCAGTTAGAGACCAGTTAGACCAGTTAGAGAGCAGAGATCCCAGTTAGGGACCAGTTAGACCAGTTAGAGAGCAGAGATCCCAGTTAGGGACCAGTTAGAGACCAGTGAGACCAGTGAGAGAGCAGGGATCCCAGTTAGGGACCAGTTAGAGACCAGTTAGAGAGCAGAGATCCCAGTTAGGGACCAGTTAGACCAGTTAGAGAGCAGAGATCCCAGTTAGGGACCAGTTAGAGACCAGTGAGAGAGCAGAGATCCCAGTTAGGGACCAGTTAGAGACCAGTGAGACCAGTGAGAGAGCAGAGATCCCAGTTAGGGACCAGTTAGACCAGTTAAACCAGTGAGAGAGCAGGGATCCCAGTTAGGGACCAGTTAGAGACCAGTTAGACCAGTTAGAGACCAGGGATCCCAGTTAGGGACCAGTTAGAGACCAGTTAGACCAGTTAGAGACCAGGGATCCCAGTTAGGGACCAGTAAGAGAGCAGAGATCCCAGTTAGGGACCAGTTAGAGACCAGTTAGGGACCAGTTAGAGAGCAGAGATGCCAGTTAGGGACCAGTTAGAGACCAGTTAGACCAGTGAGAGAGCAGGGATCCCAGTTAGGGACCAGTTAAACCAGTTAGGGACCAGTTAGGGAGTGGTGGGACCAGTTAGAGACCAGTTAGAGATCAGAGATTCCAGTTAGGGACAAGTTAGAGAGCAGAGATCCCAGTTAGGGACCAGTTAGAGACCAGTTAGACCAGTTAGAGACCAGAGATCCCAGTTAGGGACCAGTTAGAGACCAGTTAGACCAGTTAGAGACCAGGGATCCCAGTTAGGGACCAGTAAGAGAGCAGAGATCCCAGTTAGGGACCAGTTAGAGACCAGTTAGGGACCAGTTAGAGAGCAGAGATGCCAGTTAGGGACCAGTTAGAGACCAGTTAGACCAGTGAGAGAGCAGGGATCCCAGTTAGGGACCAGTTAGAGACCAGTGAGACCAGTGAGAGAGCAGGGATCCCAGTTAGGGACCAGTTAGAGAGCAGGGATCCCAGTTAGGGACCAGTTAGAGACCAGTTACACCAGTGAGAGAGCAGGGATCCCAGTTAGGGACCAGTTAGAGACCAGTTAGACCAGTTAGAGAGCAGAGATCCCAGTTAGGGACCAGTTAGACCAGTGAGAGAGCAGGGATCCCAGTTAGGGACCAGTTAGACCAGTTAGAGAGCAGAGATCCCAGTTAGGGACCAGTTAGAGACCAGTTAGACCAGTGAGAGAGCAGAGATCCCAGTTAGGGACCAGTTAGACCAGTTAGAGAGCAGGGATCCCAGTTAGGGACCAGTTAGACCAGTTAGAGAGCAGGGATCCCAGTTAGGGACCAGTTAGAGAGCAGAGATCCCAGTTAGGGACCAGTTAGAGGCCAGTTAGACCAGTTAGAGAGCAGGGAACCCAGTTAGGGACCAGTTAGACCAGTTAGAGAGCAGGGATCCCAGTTAGGGACCAGTTAGACCAGTTAGAGAGCAGAGATGCCAGTTAGGGACCAGTTAGAGAGCAGAGATCCCAGTTAGGGACCAGTTAGAGAGCAGAGATCCCAGTTAGGGACCAGTTAGACCAGTTAGAGAGCAGTGATTCCAGTTAGGGACCAGTTAGAGACCAGTTAGACCAGTTAGGGACCAGTTAGAGGCCAGTTAGAGAGCAGGGATTCCAGTTAGGGACCAGTTAGGGACCAGTTAGACCAGTTAGAGAGCAGAGATCCCAGTTAGAGAGCAGTTAGATCAGTTAGAGAGCAGAGATCCCAGTTAGGGACCAGTTAGACCAGTTAGAGAGCAGGGATCCCAGTTAGGGACCAGTTAGAGACCAGTTAGACCAGTTAGGGACCAGTTAGAGGCCAGTCAGAGAGCAGTTAGAGACCAGTTAGACCAGTTAGAGAGCAGAGATCCCACTTAGAGACCAGTTAGAGACCAGTTAGACCAGTTAGAGACCAGAGATCCCAGTTAGGGACCAGTTAGAGACCAGTTAGACCAGTTAGGGACCAGTTAGAGGCCAGTTAGAGATCAGAGATCCCAGTTAGGGACCAGTGAGAGACCAGTTAGACCAGTTAGAGACCAGTGAGACCAGTTAGGGACCAGTTAAACCAGTTAGGGACCAGTTAGGGAGTGGTGGGACCAGTTAGAGACCAGTTAGAGATCAGAGATTCCAGTTAGGGATCAGTGCTCCCAGTTCCATCCCAGTAAAACCCCAGTCCCCCCCAATCCCCTCCTAGTCCCCTCCCAGTTTACCCCAGTCCCTCCCAGTCCATCCCAATCACTTCCCAGTCCCTCCCAGTATAAACCAGCATGAAAACAGTATGAAACCAGTGTAAACCAGTCCCCTCCCAGTCCCTCCCAGTCACTCCCAGTTTGTCCCAATCCCCTCCCAGTCCCTCCCAGTCCATCCCAGTTTAAGCCAGTACAAAACCAGAATGAAACCAGTATAAACCAGTCCCCTCCCAGTCTCTCCCAGTTTATACCAGTTTGTCCCAATCCCTTCCCACTTCCTCCCAGTGCCCTCCCAGTATAAACCACTATAAACCAGTCCATCCCAGTCCCACCTGATCGGTGCACCAGTACCAGGCCGAGATGATTCCCAGTCCCTCCCAGTATAAACCAGCATGAAACCAGTATGAAATCAGTATAAACCAGTCCCCTCTCAGTCCCTCCCAATCCCCTCCCAGTCCTTCCCAGTCTCTCCCAATCCCTCCCAGTTTGTTCCAATCCCCTCCCAGTCCCTCCCAGTATAAACTGTTTCCCTCCCAGTATAAACCAGTCCGTCCCAGTCCCACCTGGTCGGTGCACCAGTACCAGGCCGAGATGATTCCCAGTCCCTCCCAGTCCCTCCCAGTATAAACCAGTATAAAACTAGGACAAACCAATCCCCTCCCAGTCCCTCCCAGTCCATCCCAATCCCCTCCCAATATAAACCAGCATGAAACCAGTATAAACCAGTCCCCTCCCAGTCCCTGCCAGTCCCTCCCAATCCCCTCCCAGTCCCTCCCAATTCATCCCAGTCCCCTCCCAGTCCCTCCCAGTTTGATCCCAGTCCATCCCAGTCCCATCCCAGTCCCTCCCAGTCCCTCCCAGTCCCACCTGGTCGGTGCACCAGTACCAGGCCGAGATGATTCCCAGTCCCTCCCAGTTTATCCCAGTCCCTCCCAGTCCCGCCCAATCCCATCCCAGTGCCCTCCCAGTGCCCTCCCAGTCCATCCCAGTCCATCCCAGTCCCTCCCAGTCCATCCCAGTACAAACCAGTCCGTCCCAGTCCCACGTGGTTGGAGCACCAGTACCAGGCCGAGATGATTACCAGTCCCTCCCAGTCCCTCCCAGTTTGATCCCAATCCATCCCAGTCTGTCCCAATCCCCTCCCAGTTCCTCCCAGTCCCTCCCACTATAAACCAGCATGAAACCAGTATGAAACCAGTATAAACCAGTCCCCTCCCAGTCCCTCCCAGTCCCTCCCAGTTTGATCCCAGTCCATCCCAGTCCATCCCAGTTCAATCCCAGTTCATCCCAGTCCCTCCCAGTCCCTCCCAGTCGCACCTGATCGGTGCACCAGTACCAGGCGGAGGTGATTCCCAGTCCCTCCCAGTTTGATCCCAGTCCATCCCAGTTTGTCCCAATCCCCTCCCAGTCCCTCCCAGTACAAACCAGTCCCTCCCACTGCCCTCCCAGCCCCTCCCAGTTTGATCCCAGTCCCCCCCTCGTCCCTCCTAGTTTAATCCCAGTCCATCCCAGTCCCCTCCCAGTCCCTCCCAGTCCCTCCCAGTCGCACCTGGTCGGTGCACCAGTACCAGGCAGAGATGATTCCCAGTCCCTCCCAGTCCCTCCCAGTTTGATCCCAGTCCATCCCAGTCCCATCCCAGTCCCTCCCAGTCCCTCCCAGTTTATCCCGATCCCCTCCCAGTCCATCCCAGTCCCATCCCAGTCCCTCCCAGTCCCTCCCAGTTTATCCCGATCCCCTCTCAGTCCATCCCAGTCCCATCCCAGTCCCTCCCAGTCCCTCCCAGTCCCTCCCAGTCGCACCTGGTCGGTGCACCATTACCAGGCGGAGATGATTCCCAGTCCCTCCCAGTCCCTCCCAGTTTGATCCCAGTCCATCCCAGTCCCATCCCAGTCCCTCCCAGTCCCTCCCAGTTTATCCCGATCCCCTCCCAGTCCATCCCACTCCCATCCCAGTCCCTCCCAGTCCCTCCCAGTTTATCCCGATCCCCTCCCAGTCCATCCCAGTCCCATCCCAGTCCCTCCCAGTCCCTCCCAGTCGCACCTGGTCGGTGCACCAGTACCAGGCGGAGATGATTCCCAGTCCCTCCCAGTCCCTCCCAGTTTATCCCGATCCCCTCCCAGTCCATCCCAGTCCCATCCCAGTCCCTCCCAGTCCCTCCCAGTCGCACCTGGTCGGTGCACCAGTACCAGGCGGAGATGATTCCCAGTCCCTCCCAGTTTATCCCGATCCCCTCCCAGTCCATCCCAGTCCCATCCCAGTCCCTCCCAGTCCCTCCCAGTTTATCCCGATCCCCTCCCAGTCCATCCCAGTCCCATCCCAGTCCCTCCCAGTCCCTCCCAGTCGCACCTGGTCGGTGCACCAGTACCAGGCGGAGATGATTCCCAGTCCCAGCACGAGGCCGGGCCAGGGCAGGTCCCCCGTGCTGGGGTGCCGCAGCAGGTGGAAGGCGTCGGCGCGGGGTCTCCCGCAGGGGCCCGAGGCGTTGGGGGGCAGGGCCAGGGGGTAGCGCTCCAGGAGGCCTTGGTAGCCCCCGACGGCACCCAGGGCTGCGGAGAGGGGGGTGGGAGTGGTGGGAACCAGTTTGGACCAGTTTGGACCAGTATGGACCAGTATGGACCAGTAAAAGCGAAAAAATGGGGGAAAAATGGGAAAAATCGGTATAAACCAGTATGGACCAGTATAAATCGAAAAAATAGGAAAAACCAGTATGGACCAGTATAAACCAGTATGGACCAGTATGGACCAGTATGGACCAGTAAAAGCGAAAAAATGGGGGGAAAATGGGAAAAACCAGTATAAACCAGTATAAACCAGTGTAAACCAGTATGAATCAAAAAAATGGGGAAAAATGGGAAAAAACAGTATAAACCAGCCTGGACCAGTATAAACCAGTATAAACCAGTATAAACCAGTATAAACTAGTGTAAACCAGTATGAATCAAAAAAATGGGGAAAAATGGGAAAAACCAGTATAAACCAGTCTGGACCAGTATAAACCAGTATAAACCAGTATAAACCAGTCTGGACCAGTATAAACCAGTATAAACCAGTATAAACCAGTATACCAGTATGGACCAGTCTGGATCAGTGTAAAACACTGTAAACTAGTATGGACCAGTATAAGCCAAAAAATGGGGAAAAAATGGGAAAAAACAGTGTAAACCAGTATAAACCAGTGTAAACCAGTATGGATCAGTATGGACCATTATAAACCAGTATGAACCAAAAAAAAAAGAAAAAAATTGGGAAAAACCAGTATAAACCAATATGGACCAGTACGGACCACTATGAACCAAAAAAATGGGGGAAAAATGGGAAAAAATGGTATAAACCAGTATAAACCAGTATGGACCAGTGTGGACGAGTATGGACCAGTATGAACCAAAAAAATGGGGAAAAAATAGGAAAAACCAGTGTAAACCAGTATAAACCAGTATGGACTGGTATGAACACCGAAAACCAGTGTTAACCAGTATAAAGCAGTGTGGACCAGTATAAACCAGTATGAACCAGTATGAACCAGTATGGACCAGTATGGCACCACAGAGCTTCTCCCAGTCCCTCCCAGTTTGTCCCAATCCCCTCCCAGTCCCTCCCAGTTTGTCCCAATCCCCTCCCAGTCCCTCCCAGTTTGTCCCGCTCCCATCCCAGTCCATCCCAGTCCCCTCCCAGTCCCTCCCAGTATAAACCAGTATAAACCAGTATAAACCAGTGCCCACCATAGCCGGCCAGCACCGAGGCCCCCACGATGATGATGAAGGTCTGCGCCAGGTCCGCGAACATCAGCGCCGTCAGCCCACCTGAGGCCACGCCCACCGCGTCAGGCCACGCCCCTTCCACTCCAGGCCACACCCACCCCATTAAACCACACCCGAAATTATCCCCATTGAGATTAATGGGAGTTTTAGCCACGCCCCTTTTATCCCAGGACATGCCAATCATTCCCAGGCCACGCCCACCCTCATCTGGGCATGCCCTAAGCTCGACAGGCCACGCCCCTTCTGCTCCAGGCCACGCCCACTCCATAAGACTCCACCCCAATTCTCCCCGTTAATTTCAATGGGCGTTTTAGCCACGCCCCTTTTATCACAGGACATGCCAATCATTTTCAGGCCACGCCCACTCCATAAAACTCCGCCATAAATTATTCCCATTGAGGTCAATGGGAGCTCTAGCCACGCCCCCTTTATCCCAGGACATGCCAATCATTTCCAGGCCACGCCCACCCTATTTCCCCATTGAGGTCAATGGGAGCTTTAGCCACGCCCCCTTTATCCCAGGACATGCCAATCATTTCCAGGCCACGCCCACTCCATTAAAACCCACCCCAAATTATTCCCATTAAGGTCAATGGGAGCTTTAGCCACGCCCCTTTTTGCCTCCCAGTCCATCCCAGTCCATCCCAGTTTGATCCCAGTCCATCCCAGTTCAATCCCAGTTCATCCCAGTTCATCCCAGTCCCTCCCAGTTAAATCCCAGTCCCTCCCAGTCCATCCCAGTTCATCCCAGTCCATCCCAGTCCCTCTCAGTCCCTCCCAGTCCATCCCAGTTCATCCCACTTCATCCCACTTCATCCCAGTCCACCCCAGTTCAATCCCAGTCCCTCCCAGTTCATCCCAGTGCCTCCCAGTCCCTCCCAGTTCAATCCCAGTTCAATTCCAGTCCCTCCCAATCCCTTCCCAGTCCCTCCCAGTACAAACCAGTACAAACCAGTATCAAAAACACATTTTAGGACAGGTTTATAACCAATTTAGGGCCTCCCAGTCCCTCCCAGTCCCTTCCAGTTTGCCCCAGTCCCCTCCCAGTATAAACCAGTCCAAACCAATATAAAACCAGTATAAACCAGTATAAACCAGTAACCCCCAATCCCCTTTTCCTCCCCTTTTTAACCCTTCCCGCCCATTTTTAACCCCTCCCAGTCCCTCCCAGTCCACCCCAGTCCCTCCCAGTCCCCTCCCATTCCCTCCCAGTCCCTCCCAGTCCAAACCAGTCCAAACCAGTACAAACCAGTAACGGTGTACAGGGCCGTCACCCCCAGCAGGGCCCCCACGGAGGCGTAGAGGTCCCAGCCCAGAGCCTCGCGGATGAACAGAGCCCCCGAGTACATGTCCACCTGGTCGGGGATACTGGTTTATACTGGTTTATACTGGTTTGGACTGGTTTGGACTGGGAATGGACTGGGAGGGACTGGGAGGGGATTTTGGGTCTCCCTCCCGGAATTTCTTTGTCCCCCACTTCCGTCCCAGTCCAAACCAGTATAAACCAATGACCTCCCAGTTCATCCCAGTTTGTGCCAATCCCCTCCCAGTCCATCCCACTCCATCCCAGTTCCATCCCAGTATATACCAGTGACCTCCCAGTGCCTCCCAGTTTGTCCCAATCCCCTCCCAGTCCATCCCAGTTTATCCCAGTCCCTCCCAGTTCCATCCCATTCCTCCCCCACTCATTCCCTGTCCCTCCCAGTTTGTCCCAATCCCCTCCCAGTCCCTCCCAATCCGCTCCCAGTCTATCCCAGTTTGTCCCAATCCCCTCCCAGTCCCTCCCAGTTTGTTCCAATCCCTCCCAGTCCCTCCTGGTCCTCTCCCAGTCCCTCCCAGTTTGTCCCAATCCCCTCCCAGTCCCTCCCAGTCCCTCCCAGTACCGAGATCTTGGTGGACACGTAGAGGCCGAGGCTCAGCAGCGCCAGGTAGAGTCGGATCCGCCCCCCCCCGAAGCGCCGCCCCAGGTACTCGGGCATGGTGCTCACCTGGCCACGCCCACAGCACATCAGGCCACGCCCACCACCGCAGGGACACGCCCAGGAAAAACCCGGGGTCCCTAGGCCACGCCCACCCCGAGTTAGGCCATGCCCAAAGTGCTTTAGAGGTATTTAGGCCATGCCCACATCAAGTTAGGCCACGCCCACCACCCCTGGGACACACCCAGAAAGACCCTGGGGTCGCTAGGCCACGCCCACTTAGAGTTAAGCCACGCCCAATGCAGCCTGGAGTGGTTTAGAGGCATTTAGGCCACGCCCACAATGAATTAGCCATCCCCATAACCAGTTAGACCACGCCCACATCAATATAGGCCACACCTACAGCCATTTAAGCCACGCCCATACCAATTTAGGCCACACCCATTGCAACCCACAGTGGTTTAGAGGTGTTTAGGCCACGCCCACAACAATTTAGGCCACGCCCATCACTCCTGGTACACGCCCAGAAAAAATCCGGGGCCTCTAGGCCACGCCCACCCCGAGTTAGGCCACGCCCAAAGTGGCTTAGAGCTATTTAGGCCATGCCCACAGCACGTTAGGCCACGCCCACCACCCCTGGGACACGCCCAGGAAAACCCCAGGCTCGACAGGCCACACCCAACCCGACTTAGGCCACGCCCACTGCAGCCCAGAGTGGCTTGGAGGCATTTAGGCCACGCCCACAATGAATCAGCCACGCCCACAACAATTTAGGCCACTCCCACATCAAGTTAGGCCACGCCCATAACAATTTAGACCACGCCCACAACCATTGAAGCCACACCCACATCAGTTTAGGCCACACCCAATGCAGACTGGAGTGGTTTAGAGGTGTTTAGGCCACGCCCACAATGAATTAGCCACTCCCATATGCGTTTAGGCCACGCCCACAAGAAGTTAGGCCACGCCCACTTCAATTTAGACCACGCACCAGTCCCTCCCAGTCTAAACTAATCAGTCCCAGTATAAACCAGTATGAACCAGTATGAACCAGTATAAACCACTATAAACCAGTATAAACCAGTCCCTCCCAGTATAAACCAGTTTGAACCAGTATAAACCAGTAAGAACCAGTCCCTCCCAGTCCCTCCCACTCTAAACCAGTCCATCCCAGTATAAACCAGTATAAACCAATATAAACCAGTATAAACCACTCCAACCCAATCCCTCCCAGTCTAAACCAGTCCCTCCCAGTATAAACCAGTCCCTCCCAGTCCGTCCCAGTCTAAGCCAGTACAGACCAGTCCCTCCCACTCCAAACCAGTATAAACCAGTCCCTCCCACTATAAACCACTCCAAACCAGTCCCTCCTAGTCTAAACCATTATGGACCAGTATAAAGCAGTAAGAACCAGTATAAACCAGTACAAACCAGTAAGAACCAGTCCCTCCCAGTCTAAACCAGTATAAACCAGTATAAACCAGTCCAAACCATTCCCTCCCACTCTAAACCAGTCCCTACTAGTCTAAACCAATATAAACCAGTCTAAACCAGTATGAACCAGTCTAAACCAGTATAAGCCAGTATAAACCAGTCTAAACCAATCCCTCCCAGTATAAACCAACACAAACCAGTCCCTCCCAGTCTAAACCAGTACAAACCAGTCTAAACCAGTATAACCCAGTCCCTCCCAGTATAAACCAGTCCCTCCCAGTATAAACCAGTCCCTCCCAGTATAAACCAGTATAAACCACTCCAAACCAGTCCCTCTGACTCTAAACCAATCCCTCCCAGTACGAACCAGTATAAACCAGTATGAACCAGTATAAACCAGTATGAACCAGTATAAACCAGTATGAACCAGTATAAACCAGTCCCTCCCCATCTAAACCAGTCCCTCCCAGTATTAACAAGTCTAAACCAGTATAGACCAGTGCCTCCCAGTATAAACCAGTCTAAACCATTCTAAACCAGTATAACCCAGTATAAACCAGTCCCTCCCACTCTAAACCAGTTTGAAACAGTATAAACCAGTTTAAACCAGTATAAACCAGTCCCTCCCAGTCCAAACCAGTATGAACCAGTCTAAACCAGTAAGAAGCAGTATAAACCAGTCCCTCCCAGTATAAACCAGTCCCTCCCAGTATAAACCAGTCTCACCCCGGCCTTCATGTAGATTGGGACGAACACCCAGCCCAGGAGCAGCACAATGAACATGCCCTGGGGGAGGGGAGGGAGGGGCCACGTATGCAAATGAGATGCTAATGAGGGCGACCCGGACGGGACCCCAAAATGACCGAAATTGACCCAAAAATGACCCAAAAATGACCCAAAATGACCGAAATTGACCCAAAAATTACCCAAAAATGACCCAAAATGACCAAAAATTGACCCCAAAAATTACCCAAAATGACCCAAAATGACCAAAAATTGACCCAAAAATTACCCAAAAATGACCAAAAATGACCCAAAATTGACCCCAAAATGACCCAAAATGACCCCCAGGTGTGCCCAATTGGATCACGTGACACCCCCAGGTGACCCCGAAGTGACCCCAGGTGAGCTCGAAGTGATCACGTGACCTGAAAATTGACCCCCAGGTGAGTTCCGGTGACCCGGAAGTGACCCCGAGATGACCCCAAAGTGATCACATGACCCAAAAATTACCCCCAGGTAAGTCCCAGGTGACCCCAATGTGATCACGTGACCCAAAAATGACCTCATAGGTGATCCCAGGTGAGTTCAGGTGACCCAAAAATGACCCCAAAGTGATCACGTGACCCAAAAATGACCCCCAGGTGAGTCTAGGTGAGCTCAGGTGACCCAAAGGTGACCCCAAAGTGATCATGTGACCCGGAAGTGACCCCCAGGTGGGCCCAGGTGAGTTCAGGTGACCCCAATGTGATCAGGTGACCCCAATGTGACCCGGAAGTGACCCCCAGGTGACCCTGGAGTGATCACGTGACCCCAAAATGACCTCTCAGGTGACCCCAGGTGTGCTCAGGTGACCGAAAGGTGACCCCAAGGTGATCATGTGACCCGGAAATGACACCCAGGTGAGTCCCAGGTGAGTTCAGGTGTCCCAGAAGTGAACCCCAGGTGACCTCGAGGTGATCACGTGACCCAAAAATGACCCCAAGGTGATCATGTGACTAAAAAATGACCCCCAGGTGAGTTCAGGTGACCCCAAATTGACCGCAGGTGTGCTCAGGTGACCCCCAGGTGACCCCCAAGTGATCACATGACCCGGAAGTGTCCCCCAGGTGAGTCTCAGGTGAGATCAGGTGACCCAGAAATGACTCCCAGGTGTCCTCAGGTGCGCCCAGGTGACTCCAGGTGAGCTCAGGTGCCCCAGAAGTGCCCCCAGGTGAGCCGGAAGTGCCCCCAGGTGACCTGGAAGTGACTCCCAGGTGCGCCCAGGTGAGCCCAGGTGAGCTCAGGTGCCCCAGAAGTGCCCCCAGGTGAGCTGGAATTGCCCCCAGGTGCCCACAGGTGTGCCCAGGTGAGCCGGAAGTGCCCCCAGGTGACCAAAAGGTCACACAAATGACACTCTGGTGACCCGGAAGTGACCCAGAAATGACTCCCAGGTGTCCTCAGGTGTGCCCAGGTGATCCCAGGTGTGCCCAGATGTGCTCAGGTGTGCCCAGGTGAGCCAGAATTGTGCCCAGGTGATTCCAGGTGTCCCGAGGTGTGCCCAGGTGACCCGGAAGTGTCCCCAGGTGACTCAAAGGTGACAATGACCCTCAGGTGTCCCAGAAGTGACCCCCAGGTGACCAAAAAATGACCCCCAGGTGGTTCCAGGTGGCCCCAGGTATCTCCAGGTGTGCTCAGGTGACCCAGAAATGTCATCAGGTGACCCAGAAGTGCCCCCAGGTGACCCCAGGTGTGCCCAGGTGTGCTCAGGTGAGTTCAGGTGACCTGGAAGTTTCCCCAGGTGTGCCCAGGTGACCCAGAAAGTGCCCAGGTGACCCGGAAATGACCCCCAGGTGACCTGGAAGTGACTCCCAGGTGCCCCCAGGTGAGCCCAAGTGTGCCCAGGTGTGCTCAGGTGACCCGGAAGTGCCCTCAGGTGCCCCCAGGTGTCGCCAGGTGTGCTCAGGTGACCCCAAATTGACTCCCAGGTATCCCCAGGTGTGCCCAGGTGTGCTCAGGTGTGCTCAGGTGACATGGACATGCTCTGGAAATGACCCCCTGGTGACCCCAGGTGTCCCCAGGTGTGCTTAGGTGACCGAAATGACACTCAGGTGACCCAAAAATTACTCCCAGGTGCCCCCAGGTGTGCCCAGGTGTGCCCAGGTGAGCTCAGGTGACCCAGAAATGACCCCCAGGTGTCCCCAGATGTCCCCAGGTGTCCCCAGGTGCCCCCAGGTGTGCCCAGGTGTGCTCAGGTGACCCCAAATTGACTCCCAGGTATCCCCAAGTGAGCCCAGGTGTGCCCAGGTGTGCTCAGGTGAGCCCAGGTGAGCCAGAAGTGCCCCCAGGTGTGCCCAGGTGTGCTCAGGTGAGCCGGAAGTGCCCCCCAGGTGTGCCCAGGTGTGCTCAGGTGAGCCCAGGTGAGCCAAAAGTGCCCCCCAGGTGTGCCCAGGTGTGCTCAGGTGAGCCCAGGTGAGCCTAAAGTGCCCCCAGGTGAGCCCAGGTGTGCCCAGGTGTGCTCAGGTGAGCCCAGGTGAGCCTAAAGTGCCCCCAGGTGAGCCCAGGTGTGCCCAGGTGTGCTCAGGTGAGCCCAGGTGAGCCAGAAGTGCCCCCCAGGTGTGCCCAGGTGTGCTCAGGTGAGCCCAGGTGAGCCCAGGTGAGCCGGAAGTGTCCCCCAGGTGTGCCCAGGTGTGCTCAGGTGAGCCCAGGTGAGCCGGAAGTGCCCCCCAGGTGTGCCCAGGTGTGCTCAGGTGAACCCAGGTGAGCCATAAGTGCCCCCCAGGTGTGCCCAGGTGTGCTCAGGTGTGCTCAGGTGTGCCCAGGTGAGCTCAGGTGTGCTCAGGTGACACAGAAGTTCCCTGGAAATGACCCCCTGGTGACCCCAGGTGTGCCCAGGTGCCCCCAGGTGTGCCGAGGTGTGACCCAGGTGTGACCCAGGTGTGCTCAGGTGTGACCAGGTGACCCGGAAGTGCCCCCAGGTGATTCCAGGTCTGCTTAGGTGACCCAAATGACACTCAGGTGACCCAGAAATGACCCCCAGGTGTCCCCAGGTGTCCCCAGGTGCCCCCAGGTGTGTCCAGGTGTGCTCAGGTGAGCCCAGGTGAGCCGGAAGTGCCCCCCAGGTGTGTCCAGGTGTGCTCAGGTGACCCCAAATTGACTCCCAGGTATCCCCAGGTGAGCCCAGGTGTGCCCAGGTGTGCTCAGGTGTGCCCAGGTGAGCCCAGGTGAGCCGGAAGTGCCCCCCAGGTGAGCCCAGGTGTGCCCAGGTGAGCCCAGGTGAGCCAGAAGTGCCCCCCAGGTGAGCCCAGGTGTGCCCAGGTGTGCTCAGGTGGGCCCAGGTGCCCTGAAAGTACCCCCCGGGTGTGCCCAGGTGTGCTCAGGTGAGCCCAGGTGAGCCAGAAGTGCCCCCCAGGTGTGCCCAGGTGTGCTCAGGTGAGCCCAGGTGAGCCAGAAGTGCCCCGAGGTGAGCCCAGGTGTGTCCAGGTGTGCTCAGGTGTGCCCAGGTGCCCTGGAAGTACCCCCCAGGTGTGCCCAGGTGTGCTCAGGTGAGCCCAGGTGAGCCGGAAGTGCCCCGAGGTGAGCCCAGGTGTGTCCAGGTGTGCTCAGGTGTGCCCAGGTGCCCTGGAAGTACCCCCCAGGTGTGCCCAGGTGTGCTCAGGTGAGCCCAGGTGAGCCAGAAGTGCCCCCCAGGTGTGCCCAGGTGTGCTCAGGTGAGCCCAGGTGAGCCGGAAGTGCCCCCCAGGTGTGCCCAGGTGTGCTCAGGTGAGCCCAGGTGAGCCGGAAGTGCCCCCCAGGTGTGTCCAGGTGTGCTCAGGTGACCCCAAATTGACTCCCAGGTATCCCCAGGTGAGCCCAGGTGTGCCCAGGTGTGCCCAGGTGTGCTCAGGTGAGCCGGAAGTGCCCCGGGGGTGCTCACACTCCACTCGAAGCCTCCCACGGCGATGCCTCCTGCCGCACCTGTCCCTGCCAGCCCCACGAAGTGACCTGAGCCGATGTTGCTGGCGAAGAGCGACGCCCCCACCTGGCCGGACAGGTGAGACAGGTGAGACAGGTGGGACAGGTGAGACAAGTGAGACAGGTGAGACATGGACAGGTGGGACAGGTGAGACAGGTGAGACAGGTGGGACAGGTGAGACAGGTGGGACAGGTGAGACATGGACAGGTGAGACATGGACAGGTGAGACAGGTGAGACATGGACAGGTGAGACAGGTGAGACAGGTGAGACATGGACAGGTGAGACAGGTGGGACAGGTGAGACAGGTGAGACAGGTGAGACAGGTGAGACAGGTGGGACAGGTGAGACAGGTGGGACAGGTGAGACAGGTGAGACAGGTGAGACAGGTGAGACAGGTGGGACAGGTGGGAACGGTGAAGGACAGGTAAGAGACAGGTGAGTGAGGGATAGGTGAGGGACAGGAAATGAGACAGGTGAGACAGGTGAGACACAGGTGAGTGAGGCACAGGTGACACAGGTGAAACACAGGTGGGGCAGGTGAGACAGGTGGGGGACATGTGGGACAGGTGAGGACAAGTGACGGACAGGTGAGGGACAGGAAATGAGAAAGGTGAGACACAGGTGAGACAGGTGGGAGAGGCGAGGACAGCTGAGACAGGTGAGATACATGTAGGACAGGTGAAGAGAGGTGAGTGAGGGACAGGTGAGGGAGAGGAAATGAGACAGGTGAGACAGAGGTGGGACAGGTGAGACAGGTGAGGGACATCTGAGACAGGTGACGGACAGGTGTGGGACAGGTGTGGACAGGCAAGAGACAGGTGAGGGATAGGTGAGACAGGTGAGACAGGTGAGTGAGGTGAGTGAGGGACAGGTGAGCCACAGGTGAGGAACAAGTGAGACAGGTGAGGACAGGAAATGAGACAGGTGAGACACAGGTGGGACAGGTGAGGGACAGATGAGACAGGTGAGGGACAGGTGAGACAGGTAAGTAAGGGACAGGTGAGGACAGGAAATGAGACAGCTGAGGGACATCTGGCACAGGTGAGACAGGTAAGGGACAGGTGACACAGGTGAGACAGGTTAGTTAGGGACAGGTGAGGGATAGGTGAGGAACAGGAAATGAGACAGGTGAGGGACACATGAGGACAGGTGTGACACAGGTGAGGACAGGTGGGACAGGTGAGACGTGAGGGACAGGTGGGGGACAGGTGACACAGGTGAGGGACATCTGAGACAGGTGAGTGAGGGACAGATGAGACACAGGTGATGGACAAGTGGGACAGGTGAGGGACAGGCAAGACAGGTGAGACACAGGTGGGACAGGTGAAGGACAGGTGAGACAGATGAGGGACAGGTGAGACACAAATGAGACAGGTGGGACAGGTGAGACACAGGTGGGACAGGTATGGGACAAGTGTAGGACAGGATATGAGACAGGCGAGACAGGTGGCACAGATGAGGGACAGGTGAGACAGTTGTGAGACAGGTGAGACAGGTGAGAGAGGTGAGACAGGTGAGGGACAGGAAATGACACAGGTGGGACAGGTGAGGACAGGTGAGACAAAGGTGAGAGAGGTGAGGGAGTGGTGAGGGACAAGTGAGGGACACCTGAGACAGGTGAGGGATGGGATATGAGACAGGTGAGCGACAGGTAAGACAGGTGGGACAGGTGAGTGAGGGACAGGAGAGACAGGTGAGGGCAGGTGGGACAGATCAGACAGGTGAGGACAGGTGAGTGACAGGTGAGTGAGGACAGGAAATGGGACAGGTGAGACACAGGAGGGACAGGTGAGACAGGTGAGGGACAGGTGAGGGAGGTGAGGGGCAGGTGTGAGATAGGTGAGGGAAAAGTGTGGGACACAGGTGAGGACAGGTGAGAGACAGGTGAGACAGGTGAGTGAGGGACAGGTGAGGCAGGTGAGGCAGGTGGGACAAGTGGGACACGTGAGGGACAGGTGAGACAGGTGTGGGACAGGTGAGGCACAGGTGGGACAGGTAGGACAGGTGAGACAGGTGCCAAACAGGTGAGTGAGGGACAGGTGAGACAGCTGAGGGACAGAGGAGACAGGTGGGACACAGGTGAGACAGGTGAGGGATATCTGAGACAGGTGAGAGAGGTGAGTGAGAAACAGGTGAGACAGGTGAGGGACAGGAAATGAGAAAGGTGAGAGACAGGTCAGTGACAGGTGAGTGAGGGACAGGTGAGACAGGTAAGGGACAGGTGAGACAGGTGAGACACAGATGAGTGAGGGACAGGTGGGACACAGGTGAGGCAGGTGAGGACAGGTGAGTGAGGAACAGGTGGGACAGGTGAGACAGGTCAGGACACTTGAGGGACAGGTGAGACACAGGTGAGGCAGAAGATGAGACAGGTGAGACATGAACAGGTGGGACAGGTGAGACAGGTGAGACATGGACAGGTGGGACAGGTGAAACAGGTGAGAGAGGTGAGGGAGGTGAGGGAGGTGAGACAGGTGAGGGACAGGTGAGTGAGGACAGGAAATGAGACAGGTGAGACAGGTGAGTGAGGGACAGGTGGGACAGGTGAGGGACAATATGTGAAACAGGTGAGACAGATGAGGGAGAGGTGAGTGACACCTGAGACAGGTGAGACAGGTGAGACAGGTGAGACAGGTGAGACAGGTGAGTGAGGGACAGGGGGGACAGGTGAGGGACAGGTGGGACAGGTGGGACAAGTGGGACAGGTGAGTGAGGGACAGGGGACAGGTGAGACAGGTGGGACAGGTGAGACACAGGTGGGACAGGTGAGGGACAGGTGAGTGAGGGACAGGTGAGACAGGTGAGACACAGGTGAGACACAGGTGAGACACAGGTGAGAGACAGGACATGAGAAAAAATGAGAAAAAATGAAGGAAAATGTCCCAAAATGGCCCAAAAATGA